>PQWD01005286.1:166307-264566 GCA_019425675.1 Leucinodes orbonalis | reverse complement strand
GTCTGCCCTATATCGTACTGGGATGGCGAATCTTCGTGACACACAGCATTGTTTAATATAATACACAGCTCCCACGCAATAAGAGGATGGGAGCATTCATCTCATCATGGCCTATAGCGTGTGGGAATTGCGGCTTGGAATGTCTCCTGCATCATTATGACATCATCAGCTCATTAAACGCCCACCGAGAGGCACAAGATTACCCGTATAGGGTGATTAGACGTTAGTCGTCCCAGCGGCCCAGTGCGGATTGGACGACTTCACGCACAACCTTTGAATCTCTTCGCAGGCGTGCGCGCAGGTTTCCTCACGATGTTTTCCTTCACCGTAAGAGAGAGTCGGATAACGAACATATATTTTTCGAAAATTCGAAAGCAATTTGGTACGTGGCGGGATTCGTACCCCAGCCCTCCCGGTAGGAGGGCAACAGTCCACACCATTGAGCCACCGACGCTCTATGCATCATCATGACATCATGGGTAAAATGTTAACTGCTGGTGACGTTAGATACATGGGCCGCAACTCACTAATAGAACCCATATGGTGTAAGTGGTTGAGATGTCGGCTCTTACACTGAGGGTTCCGGGTTCGATCCCCGGTCAGTACAAACATTTGTGTGCATGAAGTTGTCTGTTTGTATTGATCTAGGTGTTTTCTATGTATAATATGTACAGAAGAGCGTGGCTCAATGGTGTGGACTGTTGCCTTCCGATCGGGATGGCGCAGGTTCAAATCCCGTCACGTACCAATGTGTTTGTGAATTTTTGAAATTATATGTACCTACGTCCGACGCTCTTACGGTGAAGGAAAACATCGTGAGGAAATCGGTCAGTTGGCCCTGACCAATGCTATTCTGTATATATAAAGGTAGATACGCCATCCGTGCCTCAAAAACGAACCGCCGAGAGTGTTTGTACTCTTTTGTTTAGGTAAATGTACGCTTATTCGAAATATGTGTATGTGTGCTGTCACTGCATTCGGAACACTTTTTTCGATTGTTTTGTGAGCATATCCGAATCTATACTTTTTTACATCACTGGCTCTGACTCGGTGAAACTAAAGGTTCCATGTTTCAGCAGCGAACGGGTAAAAGCGCTAACTCACATAACGTTAAATAGGTACAGCTGTCAACTTCTCATTCGTAGAGATTATGAAAAAACACTTCAGTGAAATAGGCTTTATGTCCAACAGTTGACTTTCACGGACAGTTGATTGCGTGAATAGTTAAAACAACGTCATGTTAAAATATATTTATTTGGTCTTGACTTAAAACTATGTAACTAATAATTTGCTGCATAATCAGTTATAATTTTTGTGCGCTTAAAAGCAAATACTAATAGAATGTAGTCACCTAAATCAACTTATTTTTTTTAAATATATTAATTTCTATATAAATTTCTTTAAGTATTTCATCCATACTAATATTAAATGTGAAAGTATCTCTGTCTGTCTGTCTGTTTGTTACACTTTCACACCTAAACGGCTGTACAGATTTTATTGAAACTTGGTATGTGATAGAAGTAACCTAATATAGGTTTTACGCTACTTTTTATCCCGTTTTAACCCCCCACTTCCCTAAATTGGGGGTTGGAAGTTTGTATAAAACATTCCGCAATATTGTAGTACGACGCTGAAATTTGGTATGCGGACTATTTTTCAGAAACGAAAAAATATGGCATAACTTTTTGTTTCAAAAATCCACCCCCATACCCTTCAAATAGGGGAGAAGTATCATATCTGACTTTTCGCAGTTTTTAAGGTAGATTTTATTGAAACTTGATATGTTGATAGAAGGTAACCTAGAATAGGTTTTAGGCTACTTTTTGTCCCGTTTTAACCCCCCACTTCCCTAAAATGGGGGTTGGAAGTTTGTATGGAACATTCTGCAATTTTTGTAGTCCGACGCTGAAATATGCGGATATTTATCAGAAACAAAAAGATATGGCATTTTTTTTTCAAAAATCTACGATATATATATATAAGTGTAGTAGTCCATTAATATATATATATATATTATATATATATGGACTATTACACCTTTTAAATTGGGGGGGGATACTTTGTATAAAAATTGATATATATTATATATTATATATATATATATATATATATATATATATATATATATATTATATATATATATATATAACCTTTTAAATTGGGGGAGGAGGGATCATTTGTACAGTGATATATATATATATATATAATATATATATATATCTCTTTTTCGGAAATGGACACCAAAACCTTTAACGTGTGGGGGGAAGGGGGAATCCTATGTATACGTAAATTTCATACTAGCTTTTGCCCGCGGCTTCGCTCGCGTTAAATTCGGGATAACATGGCTCCACTTTCCTGGTAACGAAAACAGAATAATTTTAACAATGCAACACTGCTTCTTCTTATTCTTCTTCTTTTTCGCTCCGCATACCAATTTTTTGCTTTTCACTTTAAAAACTGGGAAAATAAATAACCCCTTTTTTAAGGAAAACACACACTTTTTCACAGAAAAGTGGAGCCATGTTATCCGAATTTAACGCGAGCGAAGCCGCGGGCAATAGCTAGTAATAAATAAAACACTTAAACATGCACACAATGACATCTAGCCAATAACTAAGCAACTATTAGCACTGAATAACAGATAAAAAAATACTTGTTTTCCATTATTTACAATTGTGTGTAATGCCGCGTGCATTAGCAATGGATGGAAACTTTGGTATAATACGAACTCGTAGAGGTTTTCCAACGTTACAATTAACCGATGTCTATTTACAAGTAATATTAAACAGCCATATCTAAACTTCGTTTATTTCAAACATTATTAAATAGTAACTTCTTTCCATAAAAAGAACGTCATGCTTTAAAATATTATTGATTGTCTTTTGTTATTTTTTTCTTCTCTTGTTACACATTTGTAAATGGTGGACGTACCCTTTTAAATATTTTGCATTAAGAGTGGATAATTGTGAAACTTTGATTTTTGATCATTTGACATTATTTTTATGAAAATAGGTTGCATATTCAACAAATAACATGTGCCTAATCCACATTCTTTTTCACACTTTATTATTACCTCCACAGCTTGTTAAATAAAAAACTATAACGGAAATATCATCTCGAATTTCACATAACAATCACAGGTAAATTCCAGTTTACGAGCCATAATTTAAAAGTATATTATTCTCAAAAACCTTTATTTAAGCAAGATTTTTCCTTCAATGTACATTAATTAAATATTAATTTAATGTTTTATGAACACAAATAAAATTTAAAAATCTATGCATATCATTTTCTTGATACAATAATTAATTTAAGACACATAAGTTTGAAACTTTGCACCTAAGAAATCTAAGAATAATGAAACTACTGATAAGTGATATATCCATTTCCAAACCTATAAGTATATTTGGAAAATCAGAGTGCAGTGAGTATTTGCATTTAAGTAATCTTGTGTTTCAATCTTTGTACTATTCCATAATACGAAGCAGCCAGTACTTAGTCTGTTTACAGTCAGCACATGGTAGAATTGGCCAAAGCCATTTTATATAAACCTCTTCCCACTGTGAAAAGTATATTATTCTGGGTATCGAAAGTCATTGCGACTAAATTCCTAATAGAGGTTACTTTTACTAGTCGTGATTCTGAGAGCGGGTACCTTATATCGACTCTATATATATCATCTATCCACCAAGTATAAACCAAACCGTCCAAGTCCAAAGTCAAACCTCTGAAGAAGGCGTTCTTCGACAGCCAAAAAGTTTCGCTCATTTTATTCAAAAACAAACCATAATTCCCAAGAAATACGATCACATTATTCTTGGTCACGATAAAGTTTTTAATGGGCATGTATTCTAAAACGCTATTGAACGCATCGCCTTTCTTAACAATGATTCTGGAATCATTAGACTTGACCATGTAGAGGTTTTTTTTAAAGAAGACTGTGAGAACTTTGTCACCTAAAGAACTGTACCAGGCAATCTTTTTGGTATTGCCATAAGTGAAAATACCGTCGATCCCACCTAAATACACTAACGCTTTATCCTGATCAATATCGAAAGTGCCGAAGTTGTGTAGAGCGTTTGGGTCGTGCACTGTTCCATTAACATTAGGATCCTCAAGATTAACGTAAGCAATCTTGTAATACTCAGGATCAGAAATCTGGCTCGTAATTGTAGTAAAGTACATTGTCCGTATACAGGACGGCCATTTTCTTGATGACAATCTTCTCGCGAAAGTTCGCTTGGAGGTTGAACATGTACATGACGGTGTAGCAAGTGTTGTTCTCCCTCGGATGCAGTTGGTGCATTCCTCCGCTTGCACCTCCAACGCGGAGGAGAACATCAAGTACGTAAGCACTGCTAACAGCATGATGGGAGTGTCTGGAAATGATGAAAAACTTGTTAAAACTTGCCCAGACAAATATAAAAAGTTTTGTACATTTGGAAGGGTACCTTTATGTTTTTTTTGTAATTATTTAGTGGAACAGAAAACGAGGGCCTTGATATCTGGGAGAGACTTGTGTCTAGCCGTGGACTGTGATAAGTTCTTGAAAAAAATAATATTCAGGTATTCACATTTTATTTAATTCAGGATTTATATGTTCAGTATAATTTTTAATTAAATCATCCTGATGCTTCATTAAAGACTCGTTTAATATTCCACCTCAAAGATTGCATTCGTGCCTAATATATGTTTTATAAATATTTGTTTAATACTCTGTGTTTATTTTGAAAGTGATAACAACATCCTAAATCCCCATTTTTGATTAAACCCAATTATTTATCCACTTGAATTTTTGTTGCAGAAACATTTTTATTAAAAAAAGCTTACTCGAAAGTAGGTACCTAATCCCTTTCTGCGATGTTGCTTGGAAGAGCCAATTAAATGGGATTTGTCCATTTGTATCTTGAACTTTTTGAACTTGTTATTTTCCGTACAATTCGAGCTGGTACACTCAGATTCAAAAGTTGCTATCATTAAAAAGTGTAGATTATCAGATAGCTAAGTTTTGCATCGCAGTTCTGCATCTTTTATGACATTTATAGCTTAACTAAGAAGTTCCGCAATAAAAATACTTGATCAACAGGTAATAACCACTGAAGAGCTTTTTTAAGTTAACTCTCCCAGTTAGATACCCTACTCGTATGGGATGCAAACCCATGACCACCGGATACAAGAAATCGAATACCTGGTCCAAGCAATTCACATAATTGCATTAAAAGTATCATTATATATTTCACGGTGTTATTATTTTTCTTAACATCACAAAACTGTAAACCACAAAGTAAAAGTCTTAAAATTTCAAGAAAACCGAAAGAAAACAATCTAACGTAGGTCTCCGTTAACAACTAGGTCGAACTGAATCGATAGCCTGTGTCCTGTTGGGACGCAATAGACTCGATTATATTTCATTATCGATAGAATTAATTTAATATTATAGTCATGGATGCATATAAAAATGGACGGATTGTCTTTAATAAATTAAATGTATCCCCTAAAAGCAAATACGACGACTAAAAGACAGCTGCTGTCTATTTCATTTTGACAGATACTTTTTTCATAAATTAATTTAAATATTCTAAACATCGTCACATATAATTACCGTCGTATTTTATTAACACATGATATGTGTCCCAAAGTAACAGCTGTTGTCTATGATGTAATTTGATAAATTGTTTTTTATATATTAATTTTAGTGTTTAAAACTAAAAATATATGATCGAAGTATTCATTTACCTATGATACGTAATTTATGGATTGTTTCCCTTTTGTTCACTGCGGTTTTTGCAACACAGACCATGCTCTTTTTTATTTTTTCCTTACATAATCTGTAGGAAATGTAGTACTAACCTTTCATTTTTGTTATTTACTTTTATTCAATTTTACAATATGCATTTACATTATTATTTTCATTATTTTCACTTCAATATCACTATGCATTGTAACTCTCGATTCTTCAGCGCGCAATTACTTCGGTCCGGGAGTACTTATATACGTACCGGACCCATTGCATTCGATGCTATAGCATTTTCCTTCATTATCCATTGAATCTTTTATTGTTTTCTCTTTAATTTTAACTTTTAAATCACCTTTTCATTTATTTGACATGTTTGTTTATATTTTTGACGTTTCCCTAGCAACGCTGAATTTATTCTTAAAATCCCTATTTTAGCTATATGACCTACGTTAAAATCTAATTTATTTCGAAATTAAATAGAAATGATTTGAAATTTGACGGTTGTCAAAGGCGAGATATAAATAGAGGCCTTTGGCTGCTGTATAGGCTTTTCGATTCATTCTTTTACCAGTTTCTTTTGGATTATTTTACTAGTCTGATACGAGTCTATTCTTTGTGGAGAATCATAATATACCAAACTCTCATTTACATTCCACAAATCGCTGCTGCCGCTGCTGCTGCGAGGCTGTTACTTGAGAAGCCAAACTATTGGAGCTTCGGGTGTCCTATCGCCGGAGCTGACGCGCACCAGGTGCCAGTGAATCCCTGGAAGCGCCCTAATACTACGAGGCCCTGTGGAATCAGCCCTCCACGGCGCTCAAACTCACTGCTCGTGCCATCGTGCTCATCCTGCAGTTTCCTTGTGCATCCTAAGCTGTAGAAGACGAACAAGGAAGATACAAGCTACCACACTATACACCTTCATCATATATACCTCTCACTTTACACCTCCACTCATTCCCATCCACGTTTAGTTATTTTGTATTAGGTCTTTTATATTAAATTCCATATCCCTCTATTATTGGTCTTCTCATTTGTCGCTTCACGACAAATCTTTTGACAGATGAGCGCGTCTTAATATTTTTTGGTTTTCCATACAAAACTGGCCGGGTTTAGACACACTTTGGATGTTGGTGATACTCCGTTCGATTAAATTGATTGAATAGGGTGACAGGTAACAGATAAATGTCAACTACGAGTATTAAGGGATCAGTGCACATGGAAGTCATTAGGGGATGCCTTCATTCAGCAGTGGACATTAGGGGTGCAATGATGAATTTGCTTCGTTAGATGTGTGATATTTATATTTCTTCGGTTTACCCCGTGCTGTTAAAGGTAGGTCAAACCGCTTTATAGAACACGTCATAGCAATTCGTAGAAATACGTAAAAATTTTCAACACCCATGGGTTACTCATGTTTAACCTTATCTCTATCGATTTACATCAATTACTCTAAATTAAATTTAATTCACACTCTTTTCTGAAGACACGATTTCATATAAATTCTTGATAAATTTCGAGATACGGTTCTTGGAAGAATACTCTCAATTTTTCCTGAGAGATAATTTAAAAAAAAAAGATTTAGTGCCTTTCACGACCCAAGAGTCATCATCATCTGCACATTAAACATCCCCACCGAGAGGCACGAGCCTACCCGTAAAGGCGGATTGACCAACTTCACGCACAACCTTTGAACCTCTTCGCAAGCGTACGCAGATTTCCTCACGATGTTTTAATTTTTTTCAAAAATTTTAAAACACATTGGCACGTAGCGGAATTTGAACCTGCCGATGTTAGGTCTCATATACACAATAGATTCACTAACTACCAAGCCTTCCTTCAGAAACACAGGATTGCATAGTACTCCAATTTCACTGGACGTGATCTGGTCAGTGTCTACCTACCTATCAAACTCAGTATAGAGCCTACTATCTGGCTCTCAGCCTTAAAAAAATACACAACGAACCTAGAACGCCTTAGAGTGGGACTCGAATCTCAGCCATTTTGGGAAAGCTAGGTAATGTAGTATATGTTCGAGGATAAATAAAACGTTTTTTATCTTAAATAATGCATATCGATAACTGCGTCGCATCACTAGCCCTTTAATATTTAATGCTGCCATAGGACATAACTGCGGCTAATAATGCACCATACCGGCATCAGTTAAAACTAATCAATAATGTTTCTTTCGGCAAAACGGTATTAGTTCGGCCTTGGGTTTGAGACACGTGAAGACACCGGTGGATTTGGTCTAAGTTTAGATTACTTAGTACGTATAATGTCGCAGCCGTGGTATAAAAATATATTTACCTTTCTATAAAATTTACTAATTTACGTATTTAAAGATGATGTTGTTGAGGGAAACCGTACAAGTATAGGATCATTTTGAGCTCTCTCCAAATATTTGCATACCACAGTTTTGGTGCTCTCAAGTGAAATTACAATACTGGGTATAAAAGACCTAACATCTGTCGTCCGAGCTCGGTGACGGTTGCCGTGCGACATTGATGGAGGATAATAATAACAGTCCATCAGATGTTGGTCTCCCTCAAGGCGTATCACTTGCCAACAAGTGAACGTCCTGGCCGTCCTGTACACTTGTAATATAAAAAACCTGTCACCGTCCTCCACCGGCGACCTTTCGCAAGTGGTCGGTCCATCGGGCCGGATGTCCTAAGCTACGCTTGCCGAGACGCGGTCTCCACTCCAGAACTCGTCTGCTCCAACGGCCATCGGTTCTGCGACATACGCGATCAGCCCACTGCCACTTCAACCTGCTGATCCGGCGGGCTATGTCAGTAACTTTAGTTCTCTTACGGATTAAATCATTTCTGATCTCATCCCTAAGGGACCCCGAGCATAGCTCACTTCATTGGCGTTGAGTGACTTTGAACTTGTGAACTAAATCAACTAACGCTGGCAGTCACTAACAAACCAGCCAAAAGTCTAATAAGCTATTGGGCCTGTTCCATTAGGCCTTATCTGCTTGTATGTTGTCGTCGTTTAACTAATCCCACGCTTCCCGGTTAACACAAACTTAACTCCAGCAGTGCAGTAGAGTAAAGCATGCATTAACAAATACACCAGGCCACAGACCAGAGAAAACAGCTGTTTTTATTAACAACTAGTTATGCCCCCAGGTTATACCCGCGGGATAAGATATTCTCCTGCTCCTCCTGCCTCCTCCTGCAATAAAACATAACCCAAAATCGTGACGACGGCCGCCGGACGATGACACTGCTTTATTTTCTAAAATAAAAGTAGCCTGTTTTTTCTTTACGTCAGCTACCTGCAAAGCTAGAATTACAATTATTCACGTTTCATCTTTAAACCTCCCAAAGTGATCACGTTGAATGAATGCCTTGTAAATATTTAATTGAAAATTTAAACAATTCAGTAGACCTTCACAGTATAGTCGAATTACAAGCAAATGTGTAAGGATTCGCAGATCGTTAAGACTTAACTGACTGTAGGTACGTATTCAAAAAATTTTAAATATATTTAAAAACTAATTAAGACCTAGACGGGGTTATAAACGAAAACTCATAATATAAATATATTACATCAAACTATACTTTTTAACCAATGCGGTGTAATGGTTGAGACTTAAGCATTTCCACAAAATATGGCTATTGAGATTTGGGCTGAAACCCAACGCACTAGCCCAATGCAAATTAGGTAATCACCACTATCCTAAGACAGTTACCGAGACTTAATATGCCTTATGAAGTAATTGAGCGAAGAGACGAAATTTTTCCGGTCAAACTTACTATTTGAGAAAATACACCAATATTATACATACAAAACAACCAAACAAAACAAACAGACATGTTTATGCACACATATGTTTATAATGCCCGGGATCGAACCCGGAACCCTTGATGTAGAAGCCGACTTCTCAACCATTCCACCGGCCGTAATTTAATATTGTAACACAAAACGTACTGCGGTCGTTTCTACTCTGTGGCCTAAAAACAAGGACTAGTTAATGTATGTAAATGCGACCTCTGAGTTAGCATAGTGTAGACGCAGTGGCGGAACTTTCAGTCACACTTGTCAGTAAGGATTTCTGTATTCAAGCAAAACTTAGTCTTTTTTTAATTTATTAGACCTATTAATTAAAATTGAACGTGTGTGACGTATGCCACATAATATCAGTTCGAACACCTATTTCAAATAGAGATAGCATTGGAAGTAGTTATTAATTCATTTATTCAACTATGTGAAAGTTCAATTTAAACCCAATAAAAAATATTTAAATGAATAGTCAAATATTATTTCATGTATCTGTTACCTGACAACCATTCGACAAGTCGAACAAGTCAAACCTAATACTGATTTGTGGTTTGAAAAATTTACAAGTATAACCCTACTGTACGCGCAAATAACTTTCTGCCTTTTATGCTTTTACATCGAACAAACCACTGAATCGAAATTAATGTTATGTATTTAAATATAGTGGACACTTGCTCACATGTATAAATCATTTTAAAGGGGATGAAATATAATGGATAATAAGTGTTTACTGTATATTTAACTGAACTTTTGACGTCACGCAACATGTTACATAAAGAAAGGTAAGTTGAGCTTTAAGCTTGATACGAATCCGCAACGTTATGTTATGCAGAAATGTCACGTGAGATAAGAAATTTCCATTTCATGGCTATTTTATTTATGTGGTGTGGTGTTTGGATTAATATCATATTAATTGTAAACAAAATACGTAGACGGTACGGTGGTATTGTATAAAAGTGCATGTTGTGCGTTCTCATTCTCATTAAAAATGACATGTGGATGTGCTTACTCTATATATTTTTAATATGTAAGTCAAATCCGGTAAATTATTAGTTTTATATCTGTTTTGTAAATACCAAATAAGAGCTTGATTTCTTACAAAGACATGAGAACTTTGTCAAAAACAAATTAAATAAGCTGTTTAAGCAATTATGTGTATGTAACTGTCCCATTAACAAAACTGTACCAATAAAATCAAATAACACGAACACTACTGTTATAAATGTGAAAAATATATGCAAAAAACGTTCAGAATGAAAGTAATTAAAAGCCTGAACCATAGCTTTGCAATTGTGTTTCAGGATAAAGTTGACTAGTGCATCTAATGTTAGAAATAAACATTCCAACTTATTCATGTATTCAAAACCTTTGGTCATAAATGGAGAAAAATAAAGGTTTCATTTTGGTTAGTCGATATTCGCAAAGAAGCTCAAAGAGCTTCTCAAAAATAAAAAAGTCAGGCTCCATGAAGGTTAGTGCAGCAGTGCGGCAAAATAAAAAAAACAAACCTTGTCACAAACACCGAGCGTCTCCCGCCACTTCCAACTAACTGTCATTAAAACAACACCATAGGGAGTATTGGAACAAAATCGGGTGTCCACCGCGCGGTAAACGTCCGCACTGAGCCGCATGGAGTCGACACTCGAAGCTTTTTCAACCAAGGTCGGTGCTCGGATTGTAATTTATACGATTTAAGGTCGACTGTTACGTCTTCTATGCAAACATTTGTAATTTCGTAGGTTCACAGACGATATTTAGGCAGTAATCAAACTCTATCTCAATAAATGTTTTAATCAATAGAAGTTCCATGCTATGCTGATAATTTCTGATAGCAACCGAATATTACTTCTTCTTTATGTCGAAGGTTATTTAATCTGATAAATAAAATGGTATACGTAATATAATAACGTATACCATTAACATTCGTATTATGAACATTCTTGACAAACACAACTTACAAATATTCTTTTTTTATTGTAAGAAGCAGCCAAGCAGACGACTTAGTAAGTAGAACTTATAGTAATGTTAAAGCGCTACACGTAAACCCTCCAATTGGTATCTATGCCCTTAAAAATCAGTTCTCTCAGTTTCAATCAAGTATCTCTGTCTGTCTGTCTGTCTGTTTGTTACGCTTTCACGCCTAAACGGCTGAACGGATTTTATTGAAACTTGGTATGTTGATAGAAGGTAAGGTTAAGGCTACTTTTTGTTCTGTTTTCACCCCCACTTCCCTAAAATGGGGGTTGGAAGTTTGTATGGAACATTCCGCATTTTTTGTAGTACGACGCTGAATTTTGGTATGCGGACTATTTTTCAGAATCGAAAAAACATAACACTCCTGTTTCACGCTCGGATTTCACGGGACAATATCTGGCACTGCGGTGGTACCTACCTAGGCGACTCAGTATCAAGTCTACCACCTAGTATAGGTAAGTCATATAACATTGAATAATGCTATTGTTAGCCCAAATTTAATAAATAGGTGCATTTGATTTGACTAAGATACGTAACCTTATCGTTATCTACCTTACCCATTAAAACTACAAAATGTTCTCCACATATTTTATGTTCCGTCCGTCCGACACACCGTATGGACACGAATAAAGGTGGCACTCACATAGCCGGGAACAAAACAATTAATAACATAGTTATGTCGCACCAATTGTGGAGAAGCGGTCTGTAGCCGCAGCTCTGTGATTTGCTCACAGATTTGATATTCCGAGCGCACGATCCACAATATTAACAATGAATATTCAAGTCAACACTATTTGATTTTATTAGTGCTTTCACATGCGATTTAGATATTAACTTGTGTTTAGGGGATAGATTTGCGAGCGTTTAAGTTGCATTATTCGAATAATGGACGCCATTTGGATTGGTATATTAAAATTTTAATTCAATTCAGTACAATAGTAGCCTTTGCCTGTATGGATTGCGTATAGTTCAAATACGTCAAAGATAAATTAGATTTTATACATACTACCTATGTATACAATCAAATATATGCACCAGTTCTACCAAAAAATTCAAAGCCCTGAGATTTTATTGTCGGCAAGGTAATGTCATTAGTATTAAAATGCAAGAGTACCTTTATTAAATTAAATTACCTATCACGGGCATATATACAGCGTTCATCATCATCAGCTCATCAACACTCCACACCAATCAGCCACCGACGCTCGTGACGTGTGTGCGTGTGCGTCGGCCAATCCGCACTTGGCCCGCGTAGACGACTAAAGCTTTCTCTTTTTCAGATAAAAACTGTGACTAAGGCCTATATATACTTTGTAGGTAGGCTCGTGCCAGCCCGATGGGGACGTTTAATGAGCTGATGATGATAATACGCACACACACACACACACCAAACTTATAAAACCCTGTCGTTTTACATTTGGGGTTAAAAAACGTTCACTAGTGAAACCATAGAGTTTCGGCGCGTTCCTGTGACGTAATTATCGCGAGTTCCCAAATGCGACATGCAAACTGACTGCAGTAATTGCTATTAACGAAGTTCAGGGCTGACATTTTTCTAATGCATTTTAAATCTTCAACTATTATCAGTCCCTTCATTAAAATTTCAAGAAGATCTTTTTACCAATCTAACCAGAGAAATAAAACATCATATTTAAAGACCCCTTTTATTTGTTAATTGGGCCCTAAAGCTTTAAACCGATAGGCGATCTGCTGACAACAATACCATAAGTACAAAAAAGTAATCATTTCGGTAGGTATGGAAGTACTCATACATTTTGCGATATGTATGAGTACTTTCCATACCGTTCTAAGTATCTCCTTGCCACCACTGTTATAAAAAAAACTGTGCCCTACTACAACTTCAATCGGAAACCTACTAACCCTAACCAAAAAAGAAAATCAATATAAAACTGATTACGCCGGTCTGCAAACATTCTTTCCTCCACCAAAAATATAATGCTCCCCCATGACAGAGATGTATTACTTATGTTTATTTACATATGTATTACTCGTAATACATTCTTCGCTTGTCGACATGTCAAAATTTTATTGATGGAGAATGTAATTGATTTTCTATTTTTAAGAAAACTGACCTTTTAAGGTCGTTTCAAAGTAACAGAATACTAGACCACACCATTATCAGCGATTTTTTGACATGTTTTCAGTCTATTGGCTCCATAAATATCCACCCCGGAACAGCCTTTGAAATATTAATAGTATTTCTTTAAATACTTGTTCTATGTTCCTACTAACTTAAAATACTTATGTAGCCGAACACTATAGTGTTAACACAGTTCACAGTCTGTTATTCTTTCTTTTGCTGGAATTTCATATTTATGCAACCCTAAAGTATTTGGATGTAGCCCAAGGTGGTAAATGGCTGATGCAAGCGGAGGCTGAAGCAGCCTGAAGAAGTCGCACCCAGGGAAATACACTGAGGGTTTCGGTGGAAATACTAGTTAGAAATACTGTTAGTTGAACCTCAACGGTAATAAGATAATAAATAAAGTTCGATGGCCAGTAACTAGGGGCTAATGAAACTAGTTATGACCTAGTACGCTTGGCTGGACGCTAAATTGATAACGTGCCATATTTAGGTAGAGTAGATGAAGTACCTAGATTTTGAAAATTATAATTTAAGATAAATGTAGGTAAATAAATTTACGAAAATCCACGATAATCTTCAGAGGTTAATTTAGTGAAGGAAAACATCGTGAGGAAACCTTCATGCACGCTGCGAAGAGATTCGAAAGTTGGTGTGAAGTCGTCCAATCCGCACTGAGCTCGCGTGGACGACTAAGCCTAATCACCCTATAGGTAGGCTCGTACCCCTCGGTGGGGACGTTTAATGAGCTGATGATGATGATGAATTTAGTGAAGCTAAGGTTAGCACAGGAATAAAACATAGATCTATACACTTTTTCACCAAAATTATAAGGAAGTCAGGTCCCAGGAAACTTCGAAATAAAATCTAAACCATCAACCATGGTCTTATTAATTCAGTAAGTAGGACAAATACACTTTTTATGTTACGAATGACACAGGACGGCCGGACGCTCACCTCATGTAAGTATACGCCTAACCATGCCAGAGCGACATTGAAGGTGACCAACAACTGACAGACAGTCAGTTGTTGTCACCTTCATCCTTCATCAATGCCGCACTGCGCCCGACACCGAGACGACAGATGTTAGGTCTGTTATACCCGGTAATTTCACTAGCTAAGTGCCCTCATCCCGAAATACAAAAGTGCATAACACTCCTGTTTCACAGACGATATCTGGAACTGCGCGTTACAAGACAACTAAGTATCGGTCTAGCATCTAGTAAACTAGTGTTAACTTTTCTATGCAGCCCTTTATCCAAATGCTTGTCAACTCTCCGCTTCTGGAACGCGCGGTCAGTACTGACCTTCGCCCACGCATTTAATAGGCCTACACTCACGCACACTCAATAAAACATACAGTACTTACAATAAATGCACGTCACTCATGGCCTGAGAAACTGAGTTTCAACGCTGACTACTTTAATAAACCTTGAAATTCGTTTGCTCTGAACATCATCGTCATCACAGTCTAATACGTCCACTGTTGCACGAAAGCTAACGCCTTCTATGCGAACGATCCCTAACAGTCGGCATCCATTTGATTGGCTATCCGCCTCCTTAACTAAGTTTTTAACATTCCCTCCGAAGTACGGAATATTTTTTAATATCATAAGTGTACAGGACGCTCACCTGATGGTAAGTGATACGCCTAACCATAACAGAGCAGCATTGAAGACGACCAACAACTGATAGACAGTTATTATCCTCCATCAATGCCGCACTCGCCCGTCACCCAGACAACAGATCTCATACCCGGTATTTTCACTAGCTGCAGTGCCATCATCCCGAAACACAAAAGTGCATAGCACTCCTGTTTCACGGGATGATATCTGGCAATGCCATGGTACCTACCTACACGACTCAGTGTTGAATCTACCGCCATATAGATAGACGACGGGGGCACAAAAAACAATACCTAAAAGTAATTAATTATAAAACCGTTAGTCAACTAACTGGGCTAGGTACAAAATGGTTATTCATTGCATGTACCATAACTATAGCAATAATGTGTGGTGGCCGTAGGTTTCCAGCCCTTCAAAGGATTTAGACGGATAGCCTAATTTCACTTTTTATTTGTTATTATTAAAATTTTATTAATTATTTAATTATTGATTTTACTTATTTTTTATTATGATTTATTTTAATTAGTAATGAAGGTGTAGTGAGTGTCTCGGTCACCCTGAGTTGAGTCCCTTTCTATTTCAGAGAGCACGACACGGTAAAATAAATGACATAATATCTTGAATTTTACATAAGTATATCATTGCTTGTATTCACACCAGTGGCTCATTGGTGTGGACTGTTGCATCCGATCGGAAGGGCGCAGATTTATATCCTTCCACGTACAAATATGTTTTCACATACGTACAAATCCGCATGCGCCCGCGTGGACAACTAAAACCTATACACCCTATACTGATAGGCTCTAGCCTGTCGGTGGGGACGTTTAATGAGCTAATCATGATGATATGATGATACCATTGCTTAACATATTTAACATTGCCTGTAGGTGGATATTGTTCAAAACCTTGAAATTCCCAATCATGACCGGTTTTATCTGGATGCTTGGATATCGGACACGGCTAACGACTACCTTTGTAGTTGCCGCAAGCGTCCATTCGTGAATCGTGATACAGCGAACTGTAAATTTTTTGTCACACGCAAATACTGTAATATTTGTACACTGCATCCTCGCGATCAAGGCCTTTTGATCTTGCTGCTCGTACGCATTTTTTTATTAAAGTGATATGTACCAAACAAAACTAATTTGAAATAAAACGTTACAATGTGTTGGAGTTTTGTGATCTCATGTGTTATTTTAGGATGTTCCTCTTTTAGACTCACCAATCCATATTGGACCCACTTGGTGGTTTACGTCCGATATCCCCATTGACCCCATTGTTATGTTGTGTGGAATGCCTGCGCCTGATTCCGTTATAGGACGTTAAAGACTTTAATGTGGGCCTTAGCCAACCTCATCTAGTTTACATTATCATAGCCTGGGGCGTTACCAGCTTAAAAGTATAACTATAACGATACGTTAGCATTTTTGTACCAGAAAAGGCGAAGTAATATTATTGTAATACTGTTTTAAGAGATGGCGATACCCCCCTAACAGGCACTGATCGTTTTAATCTGTGTTATAAATAGGTACTTTAATAATAGATGGAATAATAGTCCGACACAGTTTAGGTATACGGCTGAGAGCCATCTACCCGAGGCTGAGAGCCATCTGCCTGAGGCTGAGAGCCATCTGCGCTCGCCGATTGCCCGGTGAAGCTGTATAGGCCATCTGCGGCCAACACCATGTTCAGTTCAAAAAAAATCAATTTATGTACTTTCGATCAGCAAGTTGAAGTGGCAGTGGCTGGTCACGTAGTCGCAGAACCAATGGCCGTTGGAGCAGACGAGTTTTGGAGTGGAGACCGCGTCGTGGCAAGCGTAGCGTAGGACGCCCTCCGGCCCGATGGACCGACGACTTGCGAAAGGTCGCTGGTGGAAGCTGGATGAGAAAGGCGGAGGACTGCCTGTGCTCTGACCAGCAATGGGAAGGCTCAGGTTTGTCGGGCATTTCTTCTCGTGCCACCGAGCGGGATGGCAGGTTGCGGATAGCCTAGCTCCGGCTGTGGGGCCGACGGAGTTTACGTCGACCCTATAGCCGGGGTGCCAAGTGTGGCCCCGGACAGGAGAAGTTCCCGATCCCCCTAGGGTATCCCAAACCCATTTCCTATGATCCAACACACCCTATCCTTCCCATACCCAATCCTTGTCCCACCTTCCACTTTTCCTTCCCCATTCTGGTCCAAGAGGAAGGGTTACCTCTTTTCCCCAAAAAGCCCTACCAACCCAAAAAACCAAATATGGAGCAGAAGGAAAAATATATTTCCCCAGGTGGGTACGGCTAACGCCAATAAATCCCACACCGACTCGTCGGTCTGCCCCCATCGTAATCTGGGGGGGGCACCATTCTGCCGCCTAGGGTTGCGCCTTCTGTGCAACCACCTAGGGCTGCCTTAGCGCCAACAACATCACAGGCTGCGTCCACCGCGCCACTCGATCCTTACTCGGCTGCGAGCAACGCGCCATCCGACACTAACTCGGCTGCGACCACCGCGCCAACCTCACGACCCCAAGATGCTCCTCCGACGAAAACCTGGCAACAGACCATTGTCCGGAAGAGCATCACCAACAACCCAGATAACGATGACGACAAGGCTCGACTCTCAAGTCTCGACAGCGAGCTTCAAGCGCTGGCCTCCCAGCGCTTGAGGATCGAGTCGAGACTTCGAGAAATCGACCTCGAAAAACGGAAGACGGGAACGCTGGAAACTGGAAGTTCTGGCTTTATCCCTGTGGAGGAAGTACGCCGGCTGCGACGCAAGCGCGGAAAAATCCTCCACAGGGAAAGAGACATCAACAGTCGTGTACGCAAAATCCGCGAAGGCAACTGCCAGCGCGAAGCGTCCACGGCTGATGATAAGGGAGTACGCGACCAGCTGCCATTACGCGAAGGCAATAGCCAGCGCGAAAAACAGCCGGACGCGGAGTCCCGCGGTCGAGGACAAGTACGCGAAGGGGAGACTCAGCGCGAAACGACCTCGATCGCGCCAGAACCTTCCGGGGACGGCCCTACCCGACATAAGAAAAAGAAAAGAGGCAAGCGGGCTGGAATCGTGCACGCACCATCCCTGGCTAAGAACATCATGCCACGCCCCTCGGAACCGCAACCGGGCCCCAGTGGTCTGGGAGCGGCGAAAAGGGTGCGCCCGGACGACACGGCCTCGCCGAGAGCGCTCCAGGGGGATGCAAAGCGTGCACGTGTCCATACTGCTAAAGGTGAACAGAGGACCTACGCCAGAGCCACAATGGATATTCCGGCGCGGCTCGCCGTAGCAATCTGTTTATCGCCACCGACACGTGACATGACCATTGACGAAGCAGAGTATATTAAGACCAGCCTCGAACGCCTTCTCATGGACTCCGACCCCTCAAAACCACTCCCGGCCTTCCGCGGTTACCCAAGGGTAGCGGATGGCACGGTCCAGATGTGGTGTGAGAATGACGACTCCCTGACATGGCTGAACGAGAACGTACCAGACATAAAACTCCCAAATGCAGTAGAGAGACTGACGGTACTGAAACAATCAGACATACCGACCCGTGTCCGAGCAGCGCTCTTTGTCCCCAGATACAATGGGGACATAGCGCGGCTCCAAGGGCTTCTGAGGCGTCAGAACCCCTGGTTCGACATAGGGAGGTGGTCTCTGTACAGGGCGACTTCGGTGGGTGGAGATAACCATGGGACTTACCTGACCGTGGGTATCCCACCGAACGATGTCAAAGGGCTCCTGGAGCGGAGGCGGGGTGTAGCGTACCTCTTGGGGACGATATATGTTCGCTTCTTCTCCGGTATCCCCCCTGTAGATACCCAGACAACGACTACAAAAAACCCGACCGACACCAAACGAACACGACAAGACAATGTCCATGCTTGAGGAGGAGATGGCCAAGGCGGCGATGGCTGATGCCGACGCTGCGCGGGAACCACCCGCGTCACCGGGGTGGTCGGAACAACTGCTCGCCTCGTCGCCGTGCGACGACAGGCGCGGGATTGGAGGGGAGGATGAGCTATCCGCAGGGTCGCTCTCCTCATAACCCAACCCTGCTGCCGTCGTCGCCCATCTCCAACCTCAACCTGGACATTGTCCAAACCAACCTCCAGCACAGCCAATCTGCAACGGCTTGCTTGCGCAGGGTGCTGGAGATGAAGCCCCGAACCATTGCACTGATCCAAGAGCCGTGGATCAGGTGCAACAGAATCTGCGGCCTCAGTAATATCGGAGGTAAGCTGATTCTAAACACACAAGACACGGGAAAACCACGCACCTGTGCATTCATACCCGATGATATACCGACCACAACACTGACTCAATTCTGTTCCAGAGACCAAATAGCTGTCAGGCTCGCAACTGACGGCGACGCACCAGACATTGTCCTAGCCTCGGTATATATGCCGGGCGAGGAGGAGGACTGCCCACCAAAAATGATGAGCGACCTGGTGAGGCACTGCGAGGATGCCAGCCTGGACCTCATCATTTGACGACTCGAATGCACACCATCCGCTGTGGGGATGCGACAAACCCAACCGCAGAGGTGAAGTATTAAGCACTTACTTATTTCCACTAACCTTAACATTATCAACCGGGGCTCTGAACCCACTTGGGTCACAGCACGCGGTCAAACAATAATTGACCTAACGCTAGCCTCAGAAAGGGTAAGTAGCCTTATAACCAACTGGCACGTATCCGACGAACCTGTTCTGATCACAGACGGATCCGGTTCTCTTTAGTAGCCAACACAAAATTACCTGAACCAAGACGCAACCCACGCCGCACAGACATACCAGGCTATAAGCGGCTTCTAGCCGCTTTACTAGCCAGTCACTTACCACCCACAACTCTAACTGACCCCAAACAAATCGAACACACAGTAACCCAACTCTCACAATACATAATAGAGGCATATCACACCTGTTGCAAGCTAGTTAACTCAAACAAGAGGAAGGGGAACCCTTGGTGGAATGCTGAACTTAGCAAGCTCAGGACAAAGATGCGCCAACAATTTAATAGAGCCAAGAACACCAGACTCCCAGAGGACTGGGATGCTTACAAAGCAACACAATACAACTTTGGTAAGCAAACCAGATTCGCCAGCAGAGCTGCTGGCGCAAATTCTGTGAGGAAATAGAATCAAACAGCGAAGCAGCCAGGGTCAGGAAAATTTTATCCACTGATCAGAATCGGGCCCCAGGCTCGCTGAAAAAACCTGACAACACATACACGAAATCGGACACCGAAACTAGTAAGGTCCTGCTAGAAACACACTTTCCAGACTGTATCCTCTCTGAGGACAGGACCTGGACAAACGAACCAGAAAACATACATCATAATGATGCAGACTGGAGTAGAGCCCGCTTTATAATAACAGAGGACCGCATAAAGTGGGCAATTAACTCCTTCAAACCCTACAAATCAGCAGGTCTAGACAACATATTCCCCGCCCTAATCCAATGGGGGATTGAAGCTATAATACCATGGCTGAGAGTCATCTACGAGGCCTGTCTGGCACAAAAATATGTCCCGCTCGCATGGCGAGAAGTGAAAGTCATCTTCATACCCAAACCGGGTAAAACTGACTACACAGACCCAAAAGCATACAGACCAATAAGCTTAACATCCTTTCTATTAAAGACTCTTGAAAGGCTCTGTGACCGATATATACGGGATGGACCTCTCCAGGTGCTACCACTACATAAACAGCAACACGCCTACTCCACAGGTAAATCAACAGAATCCGCGCTACACAGTGTGATATCTAAGATTGAATGTGCAGTAGACCACAAAGGCTCCTCATTGGCGGCCTTCATAGATATAGAAGGCGCTTTTGACAAAACTATGTTCCACAGCATCAACGTAGCTCTCGAGAAACACGGCGTGGACTCGACACTGCGAGGATGGATCACCAATATGCTCAAATTGAGGGCTGTTCAAGTCACAGTAAATGATACCACAAGAGCCATGGTAGCCAATAGATGCCCCCAGGGGGAGTCCTATCACCCCTGCTATGGAACCTTGTGGTAGACGGCCTTATCAAACGTCTGAACGACAAAGGCTACTTTACTGTCGGCTACGCTGATGACATAACCATAATAATAAACGGCACTCATGAAAACACACTCTGCAATCTTATGCGTCAAGCACTAAAAATAGTAGAAGATTGGTGCAAAGAATGCAAATTAACCGTAAACCCGAATAAAACGGAGCTCGTGCTCTTCACAAAGAAAAAAAACCTACACCCATGCAATTACCGCAATTTTTTGGGTCAACCCTGAAACTATCAACTGAAGCCAAATACCTAGGTATTTACCTAGACAAACAACTGAACTGGGCTAAACACACAGAGAACATCACGACAAAGGCTACCATAGCGCTATGGCAATGTAAGAGACTACTGGGTAGGAATTGGGGCATAAGTCCTAAAATCACTCACTGGCTCTATGCCACAGTTATCCGTCCGGTCGTCACCTATGGCTCCATAGTCTGGTGGCCCAGGACAAACTTGAATACCGCCCAAAAAGAACTAGAAAAACTACAAAGATTCGCTTGTGTAGCGATTACCAGTAGTATGAAGACAGCACCCACTGCTGCTCTACAGGCGATGCTGGGGTTACCACCCCTGCACCTAGTAGTAAGGGAAGAAGCTGCACTTGCAATACTTAGACTGGAGATATCAGGTACCCTAAGAATGGATGCCAGAATTAAACACACTCGCATAAGGGAGGATGCCATCAAAGTACAACCAATGTTGGCGGCACCGTGCGACAGAACCTCGAAAATACACTGCTTTCAGAAGCACTACAACATAGAACTTCTACCTGAATGGCACGACTACTCGGGCATAAACGAGCTGAGAATCTACACGGATGGATCAAAAACAAACCACGGCACAGGTGTTGGAGTGTTCTCCGACGAACTTAATATAAGAATATCTAGCACCCTTGGTATGCATAACAATGTCTATCAAGCGGAGTGTGTCGGTATAATACAAGCAACGCAAGCCGTAGAGACCAGAGGAGTCACGGACACGCGCATACGAATACTTTCTGACAGCGCCTCTGTACTCCAATCACTAAAGAAAAACACCTTCACATCCAAATTAATGCTAGAATGCCATAACGCGTTAGAACGCGTCTCGGTGCGTAACAGAAACACAGTGACACTACAGTGGATCAAGGGACACAGTGGGTCACGTGGAAACGATGCAGCGGACGAGCTGGCGAGAGGAGGCTCAAAAGCCAAAGCCATCGGACCGGAGCCAACTATACCAATCCCTTTTAGCCAGCTCAAGAGCTGGATAAGAGATTACACACAGACTTTAGCAGCGGAATGGTGGACCTCGACACCAGGGTGCAGGCAGTCCAGGGAGGCCATGCCTTCCCTGGACAGGAAACTGTCCAGGCGTCTTCTACGCATGGACAGAAATAGCCTTAGACTGGTGACGGGGACCATCACTGGACACTGCGCACTTAACAAACACTTCTACACGCTAGGTATCACGGACAGTCCTCTATGCAGAGCGTGCATGGAGGAGGAGGAAACGGTGGCGCATGTGCTTCTTAGGTGCACAGGCGTAGCTCAGATCCGCAGGAAACTATCGGCTCACCGGTAAAATCGCGGCGCCCTGAGGAGACGGGAAAACTAATCTGTTTTTGGAGGAGGTAGGCTGGCTGAGTGACCAGAAGGCCGCATGGCTCACGCAAATGGTCCACCGCCGACTAATGCGGAAACCAACCCAATAACAAAGAATAGAAGGCGGTGGACCGGGATGTCTGGCGCAAATGGGGGAGACCTATGTCCAGCAGTGGACTGCAATAGGTTGAAGAGAGAGAGAGAGAGAGAGATGTACTTTCGGCTGGGATGTTTATAACCTGGATAAAAATACAACTATTTCATTACAGGCAATACCTACTATTTTTGTTCATCACGAAAAACCAAAAGTCCTCTTTGAACCAGGTTTTCCTTAGTAATCTTATAACGAATACTCGTTGTAATAACTATTTTTGATGATCAGTCATCATCATCACCTCATTAAACGTCCCCACCGAGGGGCACGAGCCTACCCGTATAGGGTGATTAGGCCTTAGTCGTCCACGCGGGCCCAGTGCGGATTGGACGACTTCACACACAACCTTCGAATCTCTTCGCAGGCGTGCATAAAGGTTTCCTCACGATGTTTTCCTTCACCGTAAGAGCGTCGGATAACGTACATATATTTTTCGAAAATACATTGGTACGTGTCGGGATTTGAACCTCAGCCCTCCCGGTAGGAAGGCGACAGTCCACACCACTGAGCCACCGACGCTCTAATATATATAATATATAATCATTATTCTGTAAATCAGTTACCTATTCTATAAGCTTGGATCTAGGAAATTCAGCAAATCTCATCAAAAATAGGATTACAGCTTGACGTTCAAGCCACAATTCTCACCAAACTATAGATATAATTCCAAGTGGTACTATTTTGTTTACTTGTGTGACTATTTCAGGACTATTTTTTGGCGTTGTCAAATTTCGGTTTCATTGGTGTCCATTGGAACATTTTATGAGCGTTAGTACTAAGATATATCTGGCCAAACGATGCAATTAGGCAACTGAACTAAGACTAGTCAATTTAACTTCTAATCACCATTAGAAGACTTATCATTGCCTTGTTGTCTAGATCTGTGTCCATCGTTTGTTGAACTGTTCAAACTCAGACCTCAATCGGTTACTGCCCATATTTAGATTGAAAGCAGCTGCACCCATCTGTAACCCTTTGAACACCGGGAGTTCAGACAATTGAAAATCTATTGTTTCTGAAGACTTTAGGTGTCATTGGCGTTGAAATTTGACGACCCATTTGGTGTTGCGGTTGAGAGGTCGGCTGCAACTCCAAGGGTTCCGGGTTTGATCCCCAGGCAGTACAAACATTTGCGTGCATGAATGAATGAAACATGCCAGTTTGTAATGGTCTGGGTGTTTTGTTTGTATAATATGTATGTATTTACAAAAAAAATGTATTCACACAGCGCCATCTATCCCCAAGTTAAACGTGAAGTCTGTATTATGGGTTGTTTAATACCCATAATACAGACTTCACGTTTAACTTGGGGATAGATGGCGCTGTGTGAACGTCATAATAGCCAGATCTCTCTTAATCTGCAACCTATCGCAGGTCACAGCTAGACAAAGGTCTCCATCACCAGATGTCCCAGTCCTTCGCTAGTAAGATCTATAGGTTAAGCTTCGTTCTTTGTCGTGCCAGTCATAAGCCGTACGGCATACATACTCGCAGTAGGTACATAATGTTTGTTAACAAGATAAGGCCCAGTTTTGCCACCTATATACGCCTCTGATAGCTTGTCTGCTAAATTAGATGTTGAAAACTTATACAGATGTTGAAAACCGGACCTTTATGTATGTTCGTACTGCGAAATAGACAAAGATACAAAAGAAAACACAATTTAAAAATTTTAGCAAGAGTTTAATAAAAAATTGCAAAATAAAAATATCTCCAAATATTGAGCCTTACACTAGGACCTACATCCGAAAATACATAAATACACGCACACAATCAGGTATCAGCGTTACATTACATATTGCGCCGGGTGACACACGACTGCTTGCTCCTTCGGTTTAGCGAGGGAATACTAGACTAATACCTCACGACTACAGTATAATACCCCTTGTACTATCCTTGTACAGAACTCGAATATAACTCCATAAGTCAAATTCTTGCGCTCCTTTATTAACATTTGCCGTGTGCACTACCGGTTTTCAAATCGCCCCCCGCCTCCTTTCGACTTCATTCATCCCAAAAACTGTATTTATAAATCGATGCTTATTTTGACACCCTTAAATTATAACAACCTTTGGGCAGGGTTTTGCTGATTGATTACTCAAACCGCAGAAATTAACATATACATTTACAAATATGCTTTCTAATTCAGTTCGAAGAACTACGACGATTTAACTACACATAGTACAAAATTATACGTTGGCACTTGCTTTCCAATCCAAAAAAAACACGTCAAAGGAAACCACAACACAATTTTAAGTTTTAAATGACAAATTTGGAAGCTAAACATTTTCGTTTATGAAATGAAACACTTATTGTCGTCCCACAACTTTGGTACGGTATCATTTCAAAGACGCCAGTGTGAAGGTAGGGGAACGGAGTGCATTGCCGTACAGCGGCCAACTACGTACACTAACGTTTTGGGAGAACGAAGCGACGTAACGCTGCTTGTCCTTGTCACACGTATTGAAATCGTTGAATTAGCTGTCATACCAATCATTCCCGCCAGGCGGCGTCAAAACATGGCTGCACGAGCACCGTTTGTGTTTATGGTGTCGAAAATATAATTTTTAACCTCCGAAAAGTGAACTGTAAGTACTTTATTCTCAATATATCTGTTGTTTTCATTGCTAAAATAGTATTATTAGAATGTTTTTTAATGGAATTGGGTTTTATGAGAGTAATTTTATTGTTCGTTTTCACATAATTGTGTGTCAACATGGCGGATGCTATATCGGCTAAGTGCGTACACGTGTACGGTATTGGCCGCTATTAAATTAAGAGGATAATGTTAAAATGGTTTCTTAAATTACCTAAGCAAACATATGAATTGTTTAATGTTTAATAATTATGCAGGAATATAATCTGGTACGTTAGCCATGTAGAAATTTTTGTTTACAGATGGATTCAAAAAAAAAGAAATGTTCTTGGTCGCCAAGAAAAATGAAAAGTGCTGTAAGGGCCATTCGAAATGGAGCAAAATTAAGGCCAACAGCTGCTTTGTACGGTATTCCTGTAATGACTTTATCTGATTACTCAAAAAAGGACAGTTATGATTTTTCAATTCACATGGGCAGACGACCCGTTTTCTCACGTGAACAAGAGACCGAAATAAGGGAACAAATTTTACTTTTAGCACGATTATTTTATGGAATGACGCCGCAATCATTAAAGGCTGCAGTTTATGCATATGCTGAGTCTAATAATGTTAAACATCCTTTCAATAAAGCTAAAAAAGAAGCTGGTAAGGATTGGCTGTACGGGTTTTTAAAAAGAAATCCCGAAATAAGCATTAGACGCCCAGAACCTACCAGCGTAAATAGAATTGTAGCGTTCAATGCCACAGAGTTACAGACATTCTTTGACAATCTTTCATCAATGTACGAGAAACACAAATTTGGTCCTCATAGAATCTTTAATGTGGATGAAACTGGCATCAATGCTGTTCACAAACCAGGAAAAATACTTGCTCCAAAAGGAATAAAGCAAGTAGGAGCTGCCACCAGTTGGGAACGTGGAAAAAACATCACCGTATGTTGTTGCATCAGTGCAACCGGTCAGTATGTGCCACCACTTATTATATACCCTCGTTTAAGAATGCATCCATCCCTGGAGCAAGGAGGCCCGAATGGTTCAATTTATAAATGTAGTAAGTCTGGATGGATGATCGAAGAATTGTTTTATATGTGGTTAATGCACTTCGCACAACATACAAAACCATCATTGGAGGACCCAGTTTTAGTGATACTGGATAATCACAGCAGCCATATTTCTATGAGGATTTACGAGTTTTGTCGCCAAAATGGTATTAACATGTTGACTATTCCCCCTCATACATCTCATAGGACCCAACCACTGGATCTTACAGTGTACAGCCCATTGAAAGCAGCCTTGTATAAAGAATGCGATACTTATATGAAACTCAATCAGTATGAAAAACTAACACCTCTGCAACTGATTCCACTCTTCACTAAAGCATATTTGAACGTAGCTAATGCAGAAAAAGCGGTTAATGGATTCCGAGCAGCCGGCATTTGGCCCTTTGATGCGAACATTTTCAACCAATTGATACAAGAAGGAGATGAAAACCTCCCTACCGATAGAATTACTGCTGAACAAACTTTAGAAAACATAGTTCCCGAAACAGAAAATTTAGCTGCAACCACTTTATTGGACCTTCCAATGGATCTTAATGAGCCTCTAACTTTGGAAACTGAAAGTAAAGAGTCGAACATACCCGTTAACGATCCTCGTCCATCAACATCAGGAATTCAAAATTTGCAACTTGGAAGCGGGGCAGAAGTTCAGAAAGTCAAGAAACAAATTTTTGGGAGTCCTAAGAAAAAGAAAACACCTGAATGCTCGGTACAATTCAGTAAAATATCACAGGCTCCTGAAAACAAAAATGTTAATACAAAGAAAAGTAGAAGGACTAAACAGCACTCTACAGTACTCACTGCAACTCCCATGAAATCTGTTTTAAAAGAAACTGAAGTAAAACGAATTGCTAAAAAGATTAAACAAGAAAAAAGTACTAAGATTATTAAAAAAGGACTTAAAAATAAAAAGAATATAAAGAGTTTAAAAAAACAAATAGAAAACGAGATTTCATCATCTTCGGATGGAGAAGAAAATATTATATGTGATGACGAAGAAGAGTTAGATGACGATTTTGATGAAGGAGTGGGAGGTGAGACAGGTGTGGAGGAACTGTGCGTTATTTGTGGTGATTTTGGTAAAGACAGAGAACTATGGTACAGGTGTGTAAGCTGTGGTAGTTGGGCTCATGCTTTGTGTTCGGGTTATGATTCTGCAAATAATTATCACTGTGGATTTTGTATGTAAAATCTACTAAATATTACTATTGATTACTATTGATTTTGATTGAAATATAATTGTCTAAGTTAACTTGTGTTTTATTACGCTAATAGTCTATTAAAAAATATTTATATATGTACGAAGTTAGCCGATAACGTGTACGGAATTATCCGCATGGTTCGGATAATACCGTACGTACACAGTTTTCATTTAAAGTGTCATATCTACTCTAAATATAGTACTTATTTTTTGTCGTTATATATATCAATAATAGATTAAATTTGAAGTGTATTACCAATACATT
The DNA here is from genome assembly GCA_019425675.1 of Leucinodes orbonalis. Lineage (NCBI taxonomy): Eukaryota > Metazoa > Arthropoda > Insecta > Lepidoptera > Crambidae > Leucinodes > Leucinodes orbonalis. Next base: position 236,432 of record PQWD01005286.1, on the reverse strand, counting down.
TTTTCTCCTTAAATTAATTTCTGTGTCAGAAAGACAATCCAAAGTTATGTGTACGGCAATACCCTCCGTTCCCCTAATTTGTGCCATTCAAATACAATAGCTTTTGAAAGGCTAGTTTTCTAGATTTTAATCTAGAAAACTAGACACTTCAATTTTAAACGTTTCAAAAACTATGTTTGTTACAGGGCGTTGTTTTCTTATATTATTTAAAACTAAATTTGTTAAAAAAAAACATATAACGTTATTTTAGAGTATCAAAATAGTATTTTACGGTTCGGGGACAATCTCATCCACGCATGTTTTTACACACCACATTCATTTTTGATAGATAAAAGATACATACAACCACTTACCCCAAATGTAATTCTATTAAATCTTTACACACTAACGCCCGTATTCTAGATCGAGACTAGTTGATGTTTACTTCAATTGAGTTAGAAAGGGATGGTGCTATTTATCGTATAGAGCGCTATTTCTTTCTCAATCTACCTAAGTGAAAATCATCACTTGAGTCTTGTTCTAGACGTATTCTAGGCCTCAGTTTTATTGACATAAGTGTAAAGATAAACTAAGATTATATAATGTGATAAAGAGAGCATGGGTGACATAGAACTTTTCAGTTATATAAATATTTATCCAAACTCAACTTTCAACAACAAAGTTTCAACTGAATTACCTTAGTCTCAGGGTTGCATCTACCAGCATACCAATACCAACATTTACATATAAACTGTGATCACCTAAACATTGGTTACAAAAGGTGCGTGCGTATCCTATACTTGTAATACAGTAGATATTATAGACAGTGCATAAACCTCTACCAAGTACAAAGTCAATATCGTCCGAAACGACAAAAGGTTTTACTCGACCCATAACCAAGAATCTCAATGCTAAATATATATTATTTATTAAAATTGGAAGTTATGTCCCCATTTGGCCAGGGCCTGGATAAGGTTATCCCAAACTGTACTTGATAGCTTTTACGCAGGAGCCTATGATTCTTGATATGAATACGTTGTAATGTACGCTTTCTAAATTTTTAATATCTTTAAGTTGCATATAGCCAATAAAACAATAGTTTGTCTATTGTCAAAATCACTGGCGGTTAAAAGTTTGATATAATTAATTAAGTTAATAAATTACAATGAATAAATAATTCATTGCATACGAATCAAGTGTTCAACGGTTAAGTAAATTATTGTCCCCTTTTGAGAACGATTTCTAAAAGCATCTTTTATATTTTTGATTATTTTTCAAATTAACAGGTCTCAAATTTTACATAACAACAAATTTGCTTTGTTTTGGAGACCACGTGAAATGGCTAAAAAGTACATACAAATATTCATTACGAAATAAGTGTTACAATTTAAATAAAATAGTTACACAATCTTAACTACAAAATAATAATGTTTAATACATTTAGAAATATTTTAGGACTTTATAAAGGATAACTTTTGACTAGCGAATAAAATTACATCTATTAGTAATATTTTAAGTAATTAATACAAAAGATCCTGAGTAATTCTGTCCAGTGCAAGCGATTTCGCACTTGTATTGGGCAATAAGTTATATTGGAGCGACTTCGCATCAGTACTATTACACTTCAAATCCATTGATTAAATTATAATCACAAGTAATGAGATTCCAAATTTAGTATAATTGTATACAATATACATCATACCTATGTCTGTGCAAGTCATGTAAAAAATACCGCCAGGTGGCGTTACGTTATCGATTAGTCTTGCTGTCTTCCTATTGGTTGTTATTAATTTGTCATTTTGGAATGCTATCACAAATATCAACAATGACCAATCGGCATTATGAATAGACCTCGCACAAAAGTAACGCCATCTAGTCGTTTTTACATTCCAAAATCTGTCATTATATAAAGATCAAATAATATAAGCCATCTCAAAACTTTCATTTCATTTGTTTAGTAAACATTTTCTGTATTATATATTTTTTATAAACTAACATATTAATCATTGACTACGATCGTCTACAGACAGGGCAAACTTTTAACTCTCTTAGTTAAAACTTGTTTATAAAGTTTTTTGTTGACAATAATAACTCTTTGGCGTTTTGAGCAAAACGTGTCATCTTATGGCATCCACTAGCGTACTACGCTCATTGCATAGCTATTATTTAATATTACTAGAAATGTCTATAAACCGCTCGACTGTTTAGACGGGTACAAGTCCCGCAATAAATAGATTTGCAATTGTTTTACCCCCTAAATATTCGAGCGGATTGGTCAATTTTAGGTATCAAAACTTTATAAGCTACCAGTACTGCAATTTATCAATTGATACATAAATTAAAAACGTCAGTAGTAATACCAAAATACAGATATTCTAAAGGGTTCTATAGGACACAATTATCATGATTTCACGTCAATTCTCTAATACGTATGAATACCCTATGTCTCCTTATGATACAATTACATATACCTACATAGTATAATTATTAACATACATACAAGTATATAAATGCATTTTTTATGGCATGTGTAGGAATGTTATGCAGCAAACGAGATTTGTATTTAGTTTCTGGTAATTTTTAGTCTCTGGTAGGTCGTTCACGGTTCATAGACTGATCCATTGAATCTCGCTTGGAGAAATGGGTTCAACAGGCAAAGGACCTGGAAGACAATAATTATTTTTGATGAGATCACCATGCGCCCTCTGTTTGCTCAATAACAAGAGATAATTATGGTCATCATCATCAGCTCATTAAACGTCCCCACCGAGGGCACGAGCCTACCCGTATACGGTGATTTATGGATCTATAATCGGTCCTATTAAATACAAACCTCGCTCGCATAATACAAAACAATAGTGAGCATCGAATGAGCCAAGTTATTATAAAAGCAACGGTTTGGTCGCACGTTGCGATCACAATATCATCACAGGAGTGAAATATGTATCACGTACTATTATAATTATTGATATCCATTTTGTTCACATTCTATCCATCTCCAAAATGTAAGTAAATAATAATACAATACCAAAATTTTGAAAAATTAATCATTTTTTGTTTCTTCAAATAAGAGATTTGACTTTATATCAAAATAACTAAATGAACAATCACGAACAAACGTCCAGCAAAAAATGTCCAAGCCCATGACACATACATATAGTTATTATTATATTGAAAACGTTAAAATATTTAAATTTTGTCCTTAACGCGTCATAGAGAGAGTACAAAATCAAAAGCACGAGCACACTACTATATCATTGTGACATGCAGCGAGCGACGTGATTATGAATGGCAAAATTCTGCCAAACTGCCGCGATGGGCAGACTCTGCCGCTTACACTTTTTGAGCAAGATTATGTTAAAGTTAGTTTATTGTTTAGGATTTAAGTGATAAATAACATCGCATACATACAATCAAATCAATTAACATTAATTTATTCTTTATTACGTATAAATGTTTTGAGATCATTACATCTGAAATGAGTTCATGTGTAAATCATTCCAAAATAGAATAACCCTTTAATCACCCCCTCCAGTCGGAAATGTCAAACAGACGCAATTGATTTTCTAGTCAGAAATCCCAATGGTTAAATGGTTAACAGAAGATGAATTTATAAAATAATTTAGAAACTATACGTGTTAAAGATATTTTAAGAACTATTTTCAATACTTTTTTAAATACGAACATGTTTAGAACTTGCGTGTTCATCATCCATTACTTATGATGGTGATGGATTAGTATTTTGTATTATTTTATAGTGGCAGTGGTACACTCCATATATGCAAATAAGCAGTGCATATCCTATGTGTCCAGAAAACCCGTAAAATCGCCAACATATTAAATGATTCCCTCTTATTCGCCCATTTTTCTCCACAGATTTGGTACCATAGGCGATCTGCTGTCATCAACAGCACTCAATTTGACAGATAATGAAAATTATTTATTGTTTTTACGATTACTGTCACTCACTTTGCATAATGTATGTGCACGCCACTGTTATTTATTTAACTTATAAACATATTCCGCCAGGTGGCGCCATATGGATTATAAGTAATAAAGATATTTTTATGTTCAATTACAGGTAAGATTTTTACTAAAGTCAAATATCAACCGAACCTAAAATCCGTCATCTTAAATTCCAAGCCCGTACTAGCCTCTTTTACATCTAGGATATTAAAATGTGAGCTATATTTATACTAAATTCGAGAAAAACTTCTATAAAATATCAGTTTCATTAAGTAAGTATATGGTACCTACAGAATAGAGATTGTTTTATAAATAACTGGCTAGGTACAGAAAATTACCTGATCATCTTGTTTCCATGAATGTATGCGTTTATAAAAAAAACTTTTTGTTCTGTAACAACTAAGCTTGTGGATTTTTATTTATGCAAACTTTACAATAGAAAATCTAATTTCTACGCGCATGACGATAATTCATTAATCGCATTTGATACCAATACATAGATAGTGTCAGTGGAAAAATATCCTTTTATTTAATCTTTTTTTCGTGTAACGTGCACACGCTATGCTTTTAACTACCCACTTTATTTATTTGTATCTTATAAATCATTTTTACAATAAATTTTAACATCTGAAAATTCTACTCTTGTAGGCATTTTTGTGTACGCATTTTTCCGCACTGCTAAAGAGATTCAAACTTCACCATGTTATAAAACTAAAAATGTATGATACAAACATTGCTTTCAAAGTCGATTGATTACACAAAAATATAAATAAATAATGTTTAATACTATATATAATACTGCAATCAAGCAGAGAGCAAAAGAGATCAATACATAGGATTATGTAAAAAAAAATATAGAAACCAAATGTTTCCAAAATTTCTCGTCAAATATTTTATTACGGACATTTGATGAGAAAAATTAAATTCATTTAAAGACTAATGCCAAAATACAGCCTTGTAAAATTGAAAATAATATATGTTTATGCGTGTTTCATAGAAAACGTATAAAATCTAGGTATAAATTAGTAGGGACCCCAGATCAGCAAATAGGGATGTTGACTTACTGATAAATTGAGCTTCTTTTTTATCTGTCAAAACGACCTATTTTCAATTATTATCTATGGCGTTACAACACTATGACGTCACGATGTTAGATTATAAAGTGATATTGAATACTTTTTTCGTAATTCAATAAATAAAGGCTAAAATTTGTAGATCAAACGATAGTCCCAGGTATAGTATGATAATTTTCTTGATGGTTTCAGCCATTATTTTTTTCCAAAACAACATTTGGCGTGAAGCGTATATTAATTATGCAAAGCGTGAACATCTCAAGGTAATTTTGAATGGACAATTACAAACTTACTAAATCTCATTATCTAAACGTTGACCTCGCTTCGATTCTTTAACTCCTATTTGGGTCCTTATTCATATATTTTATCAATAAAAAGATATTCAATGTTAATTGATGATACAAAATTCATACATACATCCCATCATTCATTGGATAACATTACTTGTTTATATAAAAAATGGAATCAGGTTGGAATATCATACAATAATGTTTAGAGATTGAATCGATAGTGCTAAAGTTTTCAACTCTCAACAACGAGAGCAGTCAAATATGACTCCTAGTGCGTACAGAATAGGGTATAATATCGAGTCTTACGTTGCCGACTGTACTAAATAATAACTATTGCACACCGCCTCACTGGTCCCATTCCGATTCGTCGACCCCCTCCATGCTGTCTTGCTCTAACTTCAGATCCACTTGCATTTTGGCGCTCATGGATTTCATTATCTGAGGAAGAAACAGGCATTGATTAATATATAATTGTCAAAAGTTTTTTATTTGTTGACATGTTCCTATTAAAGATAGCAAGCATTTCAAAGGACAATTTAAAACACACTAAAATTAAATCATTAAACAGTAATATTTTATTAACAAATCATTATTTCTTACAATGTACATCTATATTAAACATCCACTGACGTTCACACAGCGCCATCTAGTCCCAAACCAAGTATATAGCCTGTAATATAGCTACTAAACAACGGATAAACATTTTTATATACTTTACTTTTGTAAATACATACACATTATACAAAGGCATGGACACTGACTGCGGGATTGGTTCACAAGAAGTCACTCAACGCGCAATGGAGCGAGGTATGCTTGCGAGTCTCTCTTAGGGATAAGATCAGAAATGATTTTATCCGTAAGAGAACTAAAGTTACCGACATAGCCCGCCGGATCAGCAAGTTTAAGTGGCAGTGGGCTGGTCACGTATGTCGCAGAACCTCGGGCCGTTGGAGCAGACGAGTTCTGGAGTGGAGACCAAGTCTCGGCAAGCGTAGCGTAGGACAGCCTCCGGCCCGATGGACCGACCACTTGCGAAAGGTCGCTGGTGGAGGCTGGATGAGGAAAGCGGAAGACCTGGATGTCTGGCGCAAAATGGAGAAGACCTATGTCCAGCGGTGGACTGCGATAGATTTGAAGAGAGGGAGAGAGACTCTCAATGCTGAACAAACAAATACTCACGCTTTCCTGTTTGTGCTTAGCGTCGTTGGGCACGTGCGCGCGAATCAAATCGGGCTTTGGCTTGTTCGCTGGCGGCCGTTCGCGGGGCTGTTGCGATGACACTGGAACAATAAACAAATAGTTATATCATTTTTATTAGTTTTTATTTAACGCATTGGGACTCTGTAATGTATAATTGGAATAAATAAATAATCCAGAGGGTGGAGTTTAGTAGATTTGTTTTATGTTGTGTGATCAGGACGGTCAGTTCGCTCAACTGATGGTAAGAGACACACCTGACCATGACCGAGCAGTAGAGAAAAATAGTCGCTGTATAAAGTGACTATTGTCCTTTCCTACGCCCGTCACCCGAGACGATTTTTAGATCTTATATATCCCGGTAATTTCATTAGCTACAGTACCCTCGACCGAAAGTACTTCATACTTGTATTTCACAGGACGATATCTGGTACAGTGATAGTACCTATCTATACGACTCAGTACCAAATCTACTATCTAGTTAATTTATATATTTTAAGAATAAAGTGGACATGACTAAGTCAAAAATTAATTTTCACTAGTAAAAAAATCCCGTAAATCCCACGAAATTTTATGATTCTCTGAGGATTTTTAGTATTATTTTATTGTGATTTTAAAGGCCCGCACTCTAAATGAAACATAGGATTAGCCATTAAAATCTCAGAAAGATTCGTCGTTATGGCCCACCATCATGGCATCTGCCCTACATTGGCTTATTATAATAGGAAATTTGACAAACACTAAAACTGTTGTTGTATTCAAATAAATCATTAAATTACACTTTTGTATCGTCAAAAAACCAAGTTATTTTTAATAAATCTACCACTGGTTCGGAGGGTTATCTACCGAGAAGACTCCGACAAGAAAGTCGTGTAGTTACACTTTAAAAAATGGGTTTTACATACTTATCATGTTTAAATTATATAATATTATTGGTCTTTGCCACTTACATGACAGCATGCCGGGCGGCTGAAGACTTTCGATCCTCGGCGGCACCTTGTTCCCCGCGAGCCAATCGCGCCCGCTCTGCCACGGCTCCCACGTCACCAGCGTCGGAGGGAACAGATCGTCTTGGAATAGCTCGCTCTGCAACGTTTTCATACGCTTTCAATCCAAATTCAAAATATCTTTATTCAAGTTAATCTTTTACAGTAACTTTTGAATCGTCAATTGCTATTATTATATTTTTATGACCACTGGTTCGGAATAAGTAGGATTGTCGAGAAGAGCCGGCAAGAAACTCGATAGTCACTCTTTTAAACTTTTTGTATCATTGGTACAGAGTTTTGTTATGTACCTACTGTATAAATAGAATAAGTACTGTACAAATAGAATAATTTATTTCAAAGTTTTTGTAATTGGAACACTATGTGCAAGACCACACATCTTTATCTGACAAATATTCGTCTAGTATATTTATTTGAGTGAACATCGGAATCAATAATTTATAATTACAATATCCACTAACATTCACAGAGCGCTATCTAGCCCCAAACTAAGCATTAGCATGTAATATGAATATTAAACACGGATAAACATACTTTTATATACTTTTTTTTATAAATACATACATATTATAGAAAACACCCAGACAAATAGAAACAGACATTTTCATGCACACAAATATTTGTACTGCACTAGGATCGAACCCGGAACCCTTGGTGTAATAGCCAAGATCTCAACCATTACACCAGTTATTGGGCCACACTTGCTCCTGTGTCTGAAAACTAGGTGTTTGAAACCTGTGTAAATTGCCCCCTATTACTCCCAACATCCGTCGCTCTTACGGAAAACATCGCGAGGAAACCTGCGCACGCCTGCGAAGAGATGGTGATGATGACCCAATAACCATATATGCGTACATTCAGTGTTTCACACGAATTGTTAAATCTTATGGAAATTAAAAGTAGAGAAACACAATATTTTATTTACCTTTATTCTTGGCACCGTGAAAGAAAGTGGTTCAATGTTGCCATTTGTAAGCCGCAACGCTCGCGCGAACTCCACCTTAACAAAATTATTCCTTATTAGTTCAACCGCTTCTATGGCCAAGTGACTTTAGCGTTAGCTTAGATCACTACGTAATACAGAGTCGAGGGTGCGATTCCTGCGGCAAGACCTATTATTTTTAGTCACTTTATGCAATTCTTCCAGTTAGGTTAAGCCATTGCAGGCCGAATCACCTGATTGTCCGAAAAGGAAGACCCTCGGTCCATTAAGATAGTATCCATACTATCTTAGGATGGTAATCGTGTTAACGATCAACCAATCAGCACTGGGTTCGCGTAGTGGATTACGGTCCAAACTCCCATAACCCGGCTGTGCGGGAAGTCCCTGCAGTGGAACATTATAGGCCGATGATGATGACACTGACACTGATCACCCTCTACCTGTTCATCATCATCATATACTTTATAACTATCATTAACCATTTAAATGCCAATGACGACTAAAGCCGTCAGAAACATTATATTTTCTTTGGTGTATGGATTCCTAGTGTTCAAAGGGTTAAAAGAAGCTACTTTTTTTATAATTTTCAGATTGAACATTTATCTGAAATTTTGAAAGGTTACAATGCAAAAAAACAATATTATGTATGTATATAAATATATCAATACATAATATTGCACATGACTCTACACGAGTTAAAGTTACCTTATCAACAGCGAGCAGTTTCTTGTGTAGAAAGGCGATGCCCTGATGAAGCGACGCGGCGCGATGGTGGGACAACGCGCATAGGTACGGCGCCTCGCATGTCACTTCGTAGCAATAGATCGTCGAGTCGCCCTGCCAATCAAAATAAATATCTACTGACATACACACAACGCCTCTAGCCCTCTAGTCCGGCTACTAAACAACTGATAAACATACTTATATTTTATTAATCCGCTTTTGTTTGATTTGTATGACGTTATTTAACAGTTCCTAATAGAGTGGTTTGTATGAAACAAAGAGTGCTGTTCTTTTGCGGTCAATGTTGGGATTGGGTTATTTTTTTTAACTCAATTTAAAATAAACCCAACTTAAACAGATACATTTTTAAAAGAATTTATATGTAGATTTTTTTAGTATGTAAAACTTTTAGTAGGTATGTAGCAAGTCTTTAACGGAAAGATACATGGAGCGAAAAAGTTCTCGAGTGGCGTCTACGTAACGGAAAACGAAGCGTAGGCTGACCCCCACACCATATAGACGGATGACCTGGTTAAGGTGGCGGTTAGCAGATGGATGTCAACTGCTAGGAATCGGCCTGCGTGGAAACCATTAGGCCTTCGTTCAGCAGTGGACTTATTAAGCTGTAATGATGATGATGAAGCCTTTATCTATCTTATCCGGCCGTAGCATTAATTTTACAACTCACCCGTCCAGTAAGGAAGAGAGTGCCGGAGTCATGGTCGATGTGTATCTGCAATATAGCGGGCGACACGTCCAGGCCCACTGTGCAAATTGGCGCTGACAGATCGCTCGCTTTGTACAACAAGATCTGACGTTCAGACACCCTGCAGAATACAAAAAAACACACATCAGTTGTCTACGCGTCGAGTTCGTTCGAACTTTGCAATCCGAGTGAGTGAAATAGCAATAATCGGCTACGTTAGAGCGTCGGTGGCTCAATGGTGTACTGTCGCCCACCTACCGGGAGGGCCGAGGTTCAAATCCCGACACGTACCAATGTGTTTTCGAATTTTCGAAATTATATGTACGTTATCCGACGCCCTTACGGTGAAGGAAAACATCGTGAGGAAACTTTCACGCACGCCTGCGAAGAGATTCAAAGGTTGTGTGTGAAGTCGTCCAATCCGCACTGGGCCCGCGTGGACGACTATGGCCTAATCACCCAATACGGGTAGGCTCGTGCCCCTCGAATGGGGACGTTTAATGAGCTAATGATGGCTACGTAAACAGGTTTAATGCTATTCCACTCAGTCCAGTCTCCAAACGTATGAAGCAAGTAATATCATTAAAAAACGAATAAATTTTAAACACGATATTGATGATATTTACGAAACGGCGCCAATATCCACATTTTTTTATATTGAACATTTAACCTTATGCTACTTCAACAAGCATCATAGGTATACCCAAAGTACCTACCGAATACATAACAGTAATTGATTATTATATGCAAGAACACCAGCGCAGTATTAATATGAAGATTTAAACAATATACATACAGTTCAAAAAATATATAGTTTCAGGATTCGATATGGGAAATCCCGATATTGACCACTCCTACCATCCCGTTCATTTAAATTCATAAATGGCAAGGAAAATTTGGCTAGATGGGGTTTTTTGGGTGGTCCGGACATTGATTGCCTTTGTGGTTCGGCCCAAACGATGGCCCACCTGACATCGTGGGCCATCGTTTGGGCCGTATCTAATAACAGCATAGGATAATGCTGTCACTATGGCTGCTTTCTCGGCCGCTAAAATTTGAATGCCTTCGACACGCTAACAAGAAGAATGGCAAACAACACTTACTTATCGAAGCCTGTAAGAACCAGATGGGTAGCGTTGAGGGCCCACACAACTCGGGCGCCACGCGTGCCTACAGGCCCGGGACCGCTTCGTATTGGCTCTGTCCCGCTTCGAGGCTTGTATATCTGTTAAATACATATTTTATATTTTAAAACCTTTTTTATTGACTTCTAGAGTTGTCCATCCGTAAAAACGACGGCATTAAGTTATGAAACAATACACTAAATATATGCAAAATCTCACTCAAAAAGTGTCCGTGGATAAATCGCGTCAGTTGGTCAACATTTTCATTCATAATCACGTCGCTCGCTACATGTCATAGTGACATTGCAGTATGCTCGTGCTTTCGATTTTATATCGTTTTAATGACGCGTTATGGTCAACATTTTAATGAATAATTTTATGTCATAACATAAACATGCAGCCTCTGGACCAATCATACGCAGCGTGCTATTGGCGTCCTTCGTGTTCAATATAATAATGCATTTAGGATGTTGTTGGGGCTGGCCAGATTCTGCAGTACCTCAGGTGTTTGCGCAAGCGCATATATATGGCTTTGATGCTGTAATGCGCAAAAAATCTGCCTCGCTGCTGGGCAGAATCCGGTGCAGTTCCAATACCATCCTTCGTAGCATATCTGACAGATTTGACTCCCCAATGGTGACTCATTTGGTTCGTTAATGTATAACGTGCAATGAGATTTTTAGGAAGTAGACAGGAACTGCTTTATTTAATTTGTATTGTATTTATTTAAATGTTAATGAAATGTCGCTTTCATTTTAATGTACGGATTTTTTTATTTGAATAATGATTTTTAGTAGTTTTAATGATGAATCAAATTTTATTTTAATATGGGTTATGTTGCCTGAAAATAAACGATTTTTTTTATTTTATAACTATAACATGTGTCAAGCGGCTCGGACATTCTCTGGTTGATATTTCTTCGCGATTCTGCATCTTGTTAGTTTATTGTTCATCTATGGTTTATGACGTATTTTTTTTCAAATAACTCACCCTTATTAGACCATCCTTGCAAACTGTGGCCAAGTATTCTCCACACGGTGACCAGTCCAAAGAGAAGATTTGATCCGTGTGCCCTATGAAAATACGAAAGGATTAAAATAAAAGCTCAGTATTATCATTAAAATATATGTTAATTAACTTATTTAAAAATATAATATACTGGACAGTGACTTGTGGAAATAATATATGATTTATATGAGGCTTCAAAAGTGCTCTTTTCTTTAAGTAGTCTGTAAGTCGGCTGGGTCATTGGTGTTGTAATTTATGAGTTGAAAAACATTACTTACATATAAAGTGATAAGTATGCCCTTTTTGTTTAAGTATCAGATTAATCAAAGTAATATTAATATTTATTTATTTATTCCAAGACACTTGTACTATACTTATTGTACACTTAAAGTATAGTATAACTTTACTTTTTTTGTGTTTTAACACAGCATTAATTCTTATTGTAAGTTTATTAAATAACTTGATTATGACTTTAACTGTGACATTTGCCTATATATCTCTTAAAGAAAAACATAGTTAATAAAGAATAATACTAACCAGTCAACGTGATAGCCGCAACGGGCACTTCCGGGCTGAGGTCCCATATCTTGACGGTGTGATCGTGCGCCGCAGTTGTGAGCAAGTCGTCGGCCGTCGGGTGGAATCGGATGAGATATATCTTGTCCGGGTGCGCTGCGAACGTACGCGCTGGCGTGTTCGTTGACTCTTGTAGACCTGAACAGTTGTAACAAAGCATTTACATTTTAATATCTATACTAATATTATAAAGCTAAAGAGTTTTTGTTTGAACGCGCTAATCTCAGGAACTACTGGTTCGATTTATAAAATTATTTCAGTGTTAGATAGCTTATTTATCGAGGAAGGCTATAGGCTATAAACCATCACGCTATGAATGTTCCAAAATCGGGGGGATTTTCATACTTGGAGCTTCCGCTGCGTACGCTGTGTAAACGGTTAAAGTTTCGCTAAAGTCACGTATGAAAGTATTGTTCTTCTTTTGAAGGTCTACAAAAAAGTCCACGACAGCATATGTCTATCTTTTAAGGTTAGCTCCCTATAACATATTTTTTGCTAAAAAATGTTTCTAAAATAATGCATCATTTGCGAAGGTGTTTTCATAAATATGATATTAATCCTTAACCAAATAAATATTTTAACTATTACAAATATTTCATTTAAAACAAAATTGCCCTTTACATCATTCAACTTAAATGAATATCTTATGAGATATCGCAGTTTTAACTCACCTATATAAACGAAGTAGCGGGTTATAGAGAGCGTTACGTTAAAGTAACTATTTCACGCGGACAAAGTCGCACGCAAAAGCTATTAATAATATAAAACAGTGAAAAGTCTTTCAAAAAAACTGTCTGTATCTGTCAAGTGTGTTACGAGCGCACTGACCACTGTGTGGTATGTACCGCACTGACCAGTGTCGGGTATGATCCACTCGCGCACGAGGCCGTCGTCGCAGGCGACCAGCAGGCGCGTGTCTTGGCGCGGGTCCCAGGCCCAGTCCTGCAGCGGCGCGGGGTGCAGCAGCGCGGGCGGGCCCGGCGCCGGCCCCGGGGGCCCGCCGCGCGCCGCCGCCGACGCCCCCGCCGGCAGCTCCACCACTCCGATACGGCCCCCACCGCCGGTCAGAGGGACTGCGCAGCGGACGCCGTTCGCTGTGATACATCATTCACATTGTGATCATCACCATCATTGTTATTACCAGAACACGCGCGGGTGGACAAAAAAAGGAAATGCGAGCAACATCATCATCACGACCAGAAGACCGCAACCATCATCATCATCATGACAAAAAGACCGCAAGCATCATCATCCTCATGACAAAAGACCGCAACCATCATCATCATCATGACAAAAAGACCGCAAGCATCATCATCATGACCAGAAGAACTAACATATGTGGTACAAGAATTATAAAGTATAACACATATCCCATTCAGACAGCGCCATCTAGACTTAAATTTAAACAATGAGTTGGTACTATCTGTACTCAATGTATATACTTTTTGTAAATACACACATAGAAACACCCAAACTACAAACAGACATAATCATGCACGCAATTTTGTGTAATGCCCGGGGATAAACCCTTAACGTAACAGCCGATTTCTCAATTGTTACACCATATGGATCGTCCATTATTCATCATTATCGGTATGCAGTAATGCATGAGAGACTGGACCACCGGGAGGGGCGCGCCCCCAGACGCTTTGGTGCCCCCCCCAGGCAATTCCACCACTCCTATACGACCCCCACCGCCTGTTAGAAGGACTGCGCAGCGTACGCCGTTCGCTGTAATACATCATGATCATCGTTACCAGATGATTATAACACGTTACGTTAACGTCATCATAACACGGTCGGATAGCCAAAAAGAGGTAATAAAAGCATCATCATGACCAGAAGACCTAACATATGTGGTACAGGAATTATAAAGTATTACACATTATCACATTCAGACGGCGCCATTTAGACCCAAATTTAAGCAATGAGCTTGTAAATACATAAAAACACCCAAACTACAATCATACATGATCATGCACACAAATGTTTGATGGCCCCCGTTCGCAGTTGCAGAACTCCTATACTGCAACCACCGCCGATATATCACCTGATACAACAATGTTGTCTCTTATACTCTGTAATTTTACTAGTTACAGTGCCCTCATCCCGAAACACAGAAGTGCAATACACTATTTTTTCACGGGACGATATCTGGCACTATCTCCTGCACCGTCCAAATAGAAAGGCAACAGTCCACATCAATGAATCCACCGACGGTCTACCTCATACAAAAAGTATAATTCAGAAACATACCATAAAATCCATTGCATTCTCCAGACACCTGTCGGCTGATATTCTTTATATTTTCGACGTGGGTAGACTTGTGGCCGGGCGTGCCCGTTAAATGACGGAACTTTGATACTTTGCCTGTGAACAACGTTAAGTGAAATTAAAAATTTAATAAAATCTTTAGTACGATATCGGGCACTGCGGTGGTACGTACCAGGACGACTCAGTATCGTGTATTTCACCTAGTATAAACTAGGTTCTAGTTTATTATTGTAGTTAACCCCCAAACGATCGATTTGGAGTTATAAATGCTAAGTGATACAGTTTTAAATCCTCCATCTTTCTGCCTAATCAATGTAACCGTATGTCTTTTAGTTTTAGAAATATTTAAACACAAAAAACCGTTAAGTGACAATAATTCAACAAATGTGACTTAAGTGATCAAACCTCACTTCTTAGATAAAAATGCATTAAAGTATGTGATTTTACATAATATTAAGTTTATTTCTATGCAGGATAAATATTTAATCAATGCTGCAGGAAAATACGATTTTTTTTATATAATATTAAATATATTTATTTTTAGGGTAAATCGTAAATGATGCAGGAAGATACGAATTTCAATTGTGTCTCACACTCGTTCTTTGCGTTTTTCTCCGAAATCACTTTTTGGGGTAGGTTTTAGTTACAGGGCGGCAGACAGGCCTCTTAACGAATAGCGATAACATTATACTTACCAAATACGGTAGACGTCCTTTTAGTGGTGACATTGGGTACGGACGCTCGCTTATCTTCGCGGTCTGGGCTCTTGCGGGATTTCAGCGAATCTCTGCGTCTGTTAATATTAAATCATCATCATCATCAGCTCATTAAACGTCCCCACCGAGGGGCACGAGCCTACCCGTATAGGGTGATTAGGCCTTAGTCGTCGACGCGGGCCCAGTGCGGGTTGAACGACTTCACGCACAACCTTTGAATTTATCGCAGGCGAGCGCTGGTTTCCTCACGATGTTTTCCTTCACCGTAAGAAATAATATTAAATACCAATTAATGTACGAATATCAATTATTGTAAGAATATAATTATTAAAATAAATACATATCCACTGACATTCACACAGCGCCATCTACTCCCAAATAAAGAATTTAGCCTGTAATATGGGTACTAAACAACGAATAAATATGCTAATTAACATCTTTTTAAAAAATACATACATATTATACATAGAAAACACCCAGATCAAAACAAACAGACATATTCATGCACACAAATTTTTGTACTGCCTGGGGATTGAGCCCAGAACCCTAGGTGTAATATAGCCGACGTCTCAACCATCACACTACATGGGGCGTCATGATTTTTTTAAATTTAATGTATAATAATATGTTTTTAATAAAACAATTGCTTGTTAGCGTACTATCAAGGATACACAGATACAGATTGACGATCCATGTGGTGTTATGGTTGAGACGTCGGCTCTTACACCAAGGGTCCCGTGTTCAATCCCCGAGCATTCCAAACATTTGTGTCCAAACATGTCTGTTTGTATTGGATGTTTCAACGTATAATGTGTATATGACAGGGTCATGTTGAGAAACCTGTACTAATATTATAAGACCATTGTTAACCAACAATGGCGCAATAAATGAATATGAATATATGTTAATCAGTTGTTTAGTACCTGTCTGTAATATTACAGACTTAGTGTCGGGCTAGATGGCGCTGGGTGAGTATATTTATTTATTTATACAACGACTATAATACATATAATGATCACCATCAGCTCATTAAACGTCCCCACCGAGGGACAAGAGCCTAACCGTATAAAGTGATGACCGTAAGAGTGCGGACAACGTACATGTAATTTCGAAAATTCTAAACCACATTGGTTCGTGTCGGGATTCGAACGTCAGCCCTCCCGGTAGGAGGGCAACAGTCCACACCATTGAGCCACCGACGCTCTAACTTTGGATTTGTAAAATTGTTTACCTTAGCGGGGCAGGCGAAGGAGGCGTGTCGGACTCCACGGCCACGCTCACCGACCTCAGCTCGTAGAGCCGACGGCGGTCTGCTATCGACTGGTTGCCACTGTAATTAATGTGTAACATCATACACCTATAACGTCCCATTGCACGGTAGACTGAATATTTGTTCATCACTACATAGTATAAAACAAAGTCGCTTTAATCTTTAAAACTACACAAGTCAAGAGTACCTTTCTCTTGAATCACTCCTTATACATTATATGTATAATAACATCCATTAAATAGAGAAGTGGAAGTACTGTTTTTTTTTTCAAAGTTTCTAATGTAATATCGTAAATAATTTCATTTTTTCCGCTTACATTGCAAACGCAGGAACACCGAACCGCTTATATTGAACCCTACAAGACTTATCAAAACAATGTACTGAAAATTATAAACAATAAAAAGTTCTACAGAAAACTACGCGATGGAAATATGTATTTCTTATGGCTATTTTTCGAAGCGATTTTATCCAATATAGCATTCATCTTATCTAATTAACCCATTGAACGCCGGGAATCCAGACACAATAAATATTCTATTGTGTCTGGCGCCTTAAGGCGTCATTGGCGTCAAAGGGTTAAATACATTGTTGATTTAATACAGAACTATATTGCCCTTTACAGCATTTGATTTAAATGAATATTTTCGAAGATATTACATATTAAAAAATTGCGGCGTTACCGGCAGACCGGGAGGCGGGAGCGTGCCTATTACAAATATCATCATTGCACCCGTACGAAGCATGGGCGGGTCGCTACTTTTTAATAAATTAAACCATAAAATCAACTATTAAGTTTAAATCAGTAGTTCTTTCAATCATATTTTTCTGTATTGAAGTTAATTAAAAGTATTGTATCAACTTATATACAGAAAAACATATATAAATAATAAATAAATATCCACTGACATTTACACAGCGCCATCTAGTCCCAAGTTAAGCGTGAAGCCTGTATTATGGGTACTAAACAACGGATAAATATACTTATATAAATTTTTTTGTAATACATACATATTATACATAGAAACTAGACCAATTACAAACAGACATGTTCATGCACACAAATGTTTGTACTGCCCGGGGATCGAACCCGGAACCCTTGGTGTTGCAGCCGACCTCTCAACCGCAACACCAAATGGGTCGTCAATATATCATTTAGTACAATGGGCAGCCTTTTCGCACAAGGCGATTTCTTCCAGAAATTAATATCGATAACTCCAGTCTCGATAGGTCAGACTTGATAAGGGAGCTAGGTAAGGACTAGCGCGCTCGGTTTACGAATGTGCAAGTACAACAACTATCGCGATACCACGTTATTTATTTATTTATTTTAATTTTAGGACAGTTTATTACATTGACATTATACATACGTAAGCGATACTAACAAGTAGTGATGCCTTAATTACAAACTGCCACGACAAGCACAGCTGACATGGAAGCAGTTTAGCAAAATAAAAGTTAAACAGAATTTAATGTAAATTACATACTTAAAAATACTAACCTAGAGTATAGGTTACAAGTGAGTACAACAATTACAAAATTATGCTAAGACATAATTAAGACTGCCACTTAAGAATATTAATCAACGTTCTTTTGAACGTTGTGAAATTACTATTAATATCGAGATCTGACTTCTGAGCTAAAGTTATAAACTGGCTCATCATTCTATCAATCGGAGAGAAGTGCGACAGGTTACTTTTAAAATGTTTATTTGAAAACAGTTTATAACGCGTAGTTCTATTGAGTTTACGAGGTATATAGAAGTCTATTTGTTCTAAAAGAAACGTGCAGCCTAAGGCGCCACCAAGCACTTTATATTTATATATATTTTTTTAAATTTATTTTAAACAGAAATCTGATATGTGGTTTAAAATAAAGAAAACAGAGCAAATTTATTACATACAAACATGTTTCGAAATACATTGACAATAAATTATTACTAACCCAGCATTGCTATAGTGTTTCCTTTTTTATTTATATTTTTACTCACTAGGTGGTAGACTCGGTACTGAGTATAGGTAGGTACCACCGCAGTGCCAGATATCGTCCTGTGAAACAGGATTGTTATGAACTTTTGTGTTTCGGGATGAGGGCACTGTAGCTAGTGAAATTACCGGGTATAAGAGACCTAACATCTGTTGTCTCGTGTAACGGGCACAGTGCGGCATTCATGGAGAATAACTGTTTATCAGTTGTTGGTCTCCGTAAATGCCGCTGTCATGGTCAGGCGTATCACTTACCATCAGGTGAGCGTCCTGCCCAAACATCCTGTACACTTTGTAACATAAAATATGAAACCTATTTGCATAGGTAGGGGTTTGATGACGTAGCGGCTAAATTAATGAAACCTCATCAAACTCACTCTGTGGTCTCAAACATCTTCCTACGCTCGGCAGTGCTGGGCGTCTTCGGTCTGTAGCCCGAATCGGATGAGTTCACCTCTTCCTCCAAACTAGTGTCCGACTTGCCGTTGGTATAGTCTTCTGTAAATAAAAGAATAATAAAAATCGGGTGTGTTATTGGGAGCGACGGTGGCTCATTGGTGTTGCCTTTCGATCTGGAGAGTGCAGGTTCAAACACCGCCACTTATCAATTGTTGAATGTAATTTACCCTACCTTAGTCGTCCACGCGGGCTCAGTGCGAATTGGCCGACTTCACACACAACCTTTTCGCAGGCGTGTGCTGATATTCCTCACGATGTTTTGCTTCCCTTAAGATCGTCAGATAACGTACATATAAATTTTAAAACTCGAAATCCCATTGGTACGAGGCAGGATTTGAACCTGCGCCCTCCCCATCGGAAGGCAACAGTCCACACCATTGAGCCACCGACGCTCATTACTTCTTTACTTAAGGGCGATAATATCGCACTTACTTCGCTTCCATCATAGTTTATGCTGATAATACTGATGTTCGTTATTAGATAAACGATAAACAAGGTGCACAATCTCACTCAAAGTGTCTGCGGCATAAGTCTACCCACTCACCTCTTTCGCTACATGTCTAAATGACATAGTAGTGTGCTCGTGCATTTGATTTTGTACTCTTACCATGGACTCGATAAGGGGCCGTCCATTAATCACGTGATCTTTTTTAGCATTTTTTAAACCCCCCCCCCTCCTCCATGGTGATACGTAGTGAAGTATAAGACCACCCCCCCCTCCCCTTCTCAACATCACGTGTATTTTTAGTACCTACAAAGAATCTCTAAAATTTCTGAATATTATATTTATATACAGGTATAAACTATAATCTTATTTATTATGAAATTAAGGACCATAATAAAAATGTCTACACCAGGTTGCAGTTCTTTTAATATGGCCATAAACAATAATAATAAACGAACCCCCCCCCTCCCCCATTGTGTTTATTCGTGATTTTTATCAAAACCCCTCCCCCCCCCCCCTTTCAAGCCTCACGTGATTAATGGACAACCCCTAAGGTCAAAATTCAAATGAATGATTTATACGTTCTAAATATAAACAATAACTATATGTATGTGTCATGGGGCTCGAAATTTTTTGATTGACGTTTTTTCGTGATTTCTTTTTGATAATTATTGTTGATTTAAGTGTCATTATAGATTATCACTCACCTTTATTGGGAGCGTCAACGTCGCTGGTCGGCGAAAGGGACTTGTCTTTCTCTTCCGAGGCTTCTTTTAGAACAGGCGTGGATGCCGTAGGAGTAGTGGCCGTGGGTCCGGACAAAGGAGAAGAAGCTGAAATGTATTTACATTACAGTTTATTTTACTTTAAACTATTTCCAGTGGCTAATTTTGTGGCATATCTTACAGAAACCACGACTTCTATAAGACTCTGCTTCAATATAAGATATTGATCATCCATCCCATAAATGTATTTTAAATTAATTTGTATTGTAATGTATTTTAAATTATGTATTGAACCTTCATAAACGATTCAATACATAATTTTAAACAAGGGTTTCACCAAAGCAGTCAGTCATTAATTGAATTTTGCAGTATATAAGTTTATTGGCAGGTTTTGAGCTTTGACTATAAAATATACGTTAGTAAACTTCAAAACCTATAATCACCTGAATCGGACTTAGTCATTCCCGGTACAGCGGGAACTGAGAACACCTTGTCAAACGAGAACTCTTCGCTGCCCGATGACGTAGAGAACGGCTTCGGACCTAAGCGGGGCTGTAAAAAACACTTGATTATAAATAAATAATAATAAATACCCACTAACATTCACACAGCGCCATCTAGCCCTAAGTTAAGCGTGAAGCCTGTATTATGAGTGCTAAACAACGGATAAACATACTTTTATTTGTTTTGTAAATACATACATATTATACATAGAAAACACCTAGACCATTACAAACAGACATGTTCATGCACACAAATGTTTGTACTGCCCGGGGATCGAACCCGGGCAGTACACGAACAGAACAGACAGTACAGAACGTCTCAATCGCAACACCAAATAGGTCATCGTCGTTTATATATTTTAACCTTTTGACCGCCAACGTCGTCTATACATGACAAGCACACGCGTGCCCTGTACGCCAACGTCATTTATACGTGACAAAAACGGGCTCTTAAAAAATGTGAAATAAACGCGTTGAAAAACGATTAGTGGTTACTATATTTTTTTTTGGTATTTCTATTTATTTTGTACTGTGGCGTTCAGGGCTCGGCAATGTGTTTATAGCGTGGTTCAAAAAGTTAAGCAATAAATAAACTTCCAATAATAAATACAGACAAACATTTAAACAACGCCTTTTAGCCCAAACTTAAGCAAGTAGCTTGCTTACTATAACCATTGCTGCCCTCGTCCGGTTAAGTTTCTGCATATAATAAATGTCTTTTGAAATATACATTTGTACCTACATCACAACGCAAAATTTAAAAAAAATTCAACAGCACACAAATGTTTAACAAAAAGAAGATATTCGAAAAACAGCCAATAAATAAAACCAAAACAATATTTGCATAACTGTTTACCACTAAATTAACTTTAAAAAAAATAAACATAAAAAAGACAAAACTTTTTTTTCTAAATCTACCCAAACACACAATCTAACCTTGTAGCCTGAAATCGGCACGGCCTGTGTCCGCGGCTTTGGTTTCGGCACCTCCGAATGGTCATCCGTAGAACCCGCTTCCGATATAGACGACCTAGGCAGTGGCTTTGGAACCTGTACTTGCACGCCATTGATCAGACTATTACTTCTGGACAGAGAGGACTCAGTAGACTCCACGCTTTCGGTCTTTTCCAGAACGTTCTCAGTCTTCTCGTCCTTTTCCGTGTTCTCCGTTCTTTCCGGCGAACATTCGTTCTTCTCGTTATTCTCATTAACATCGTTTCTCTCTTCGCAATCTTCGATTTTCCTATCGGTATACTCGTGTCCGTTGTCTGTTATTTTCTTGTGGAAGCCGTTGGTCTCTTTTGGGTCTGTTGCTTTGGGCTCTTTCGTCTTTTGTCTCTCCATGCCTTTGATGAGGTCTTTCACGTTGACAAAGTCGATGCGATCTTCGTCTTTGGGCTCCACCGTGGGCGGGGCCTTTGGCGCTTGTTTGACTGCCTCCTCTATAGGAGCTGGGGTGGTCGCCTTTTTGGTTTCCGTCTTCTTAGGTATTGGCATCGCTAATATAGCTTTGACCAGCTCTTCCAAGTTTCCTCTATGAATCTGTAATAAAACAAACTTTTATTTTTATTTACACTTGAGAAACATGAACAAGCAACACCAATACCCGTATTTTGTAACAAGACTCAAACAATGATCTTTACTTAAATAGAGTTAGAAAAGGATGCCGCTATATATTGTGTATAGCTCTATCCATTTCTAACTCAATTCAAGTAAAGATCAATGTTGAGTCTCGTTCTAGGTGATCCCAAACACCCAAAAAAATATTTTAAAAAAGTTAAACCAAAATTACTTACTTTTACTCATAAAATGCACAATCACCACAACAACTACGTAAAACCACACGCAATGAAAAATAAAAACAAAAACACACACCAATAAAAACAGCACAATAAAATATAAATATTTAGAATATCGAAATAATTAAAATTATAATTATCTGTTAGTTAATTATAACCAGGTCCATTTTACTTGGAATATAAGGAAAATAAACCAAATTAACTCCATTTACTAAAATAGCTTACTATTTATAATACACGCAAAACAATGTACACTTTATCTACAATACTGTTACATAAAAATAAAATCATCATGCACACTTTACGAAACATAGTAAAACCAATCAATACAACAACAACATTCGAACATATTTTTATTTATGATTTATTTTTAAATGCTCAAAATACAATTAAGTATGCACTAAATATTGCTCTCCGTGGAACATTTTTGTAACGCTCACTAAGCGGTCGTGCGTAGCACGGGTGGATAGTCACAAAACAATAGATGAATCTATTGTCTACGCGCATGCTACGTTCGTAGCTCAACTAAAGGTCTTTCAAGAAGTTAATCATTTTATGTGTACTTAACATTTTAGGAGCATAATGAGCAGATATTTTTAAGTAGGAATCATTGGAAGGTTTACTAAATGTTAAATTTAGCTTCCGTTCGAAGATATTTATTAATAATTCTTCATATTTTTGGAGTAACTTAAAGTATAAAGTCAAACTTTCGGTTTAACCATTGACTCAAAATCAGATTTTAAAAAGAATCATGGAGATACCATATCGCTATCATTCACCAATTGGCCCGCGTGGTGGGTTACAGCCCAATTTACCCATAGCTATGCTGTGAGGGAAAGCCTCCCTGCAGTGGATTGATATCGCCTGATGATGATGATACCATATAAATAATAATTTCACATTAAGCAACATATTACCAGCATCACACACACCAACTACACCATACCTGTGTGCTGTTGTTCGCGTCTGGGTGTAGCGAGATGTTCGGCACGGGGTGGTCCTGGTTGTCGAGCCACATGGGAGCACTGCTGTAGGTCACTGATCCACTTGTGTCAGGATACAAGTCCGCGTGATATTCACGGTAGCTCTGTACAAAACGATTATTATTTTTTTATTGTATATGGGGCAAACGAGAAACCTCCTCTGATGGTAAATGAGACCGCCAACCAATGATGAGAAAAGTATAGAAAAAGTGTTCCGAATACAGTAAAACACACATACATATTTCGAATGAGCGCACATTTACCTAAACAAAAGAGTAACTGTACTCTCTTCGGCGGTTCGTTATTAAGGCACGGATGGCGTATCTACCTTTTTATACAGAATATCATTGCCGGCAACCATATAAACTTGCAAAACAACAAAATATTAATAGTAATAATTAATTTAAAAATTATTCTCAAAACAAATCAATTTATTATTGAATCTAGACAAAGTCGTGCCAAGTCTAAGTTACTTACTAAGATTTCTTTATTATAGTAATTAATGTTTTGTGACTGTTTTTAGCGATGGCGGTAAACATCCCGGTATCACCGCGGAATGTATTCCGTGGCAGCTCGTTTCACTATATTTATTTATTTATTCAGAAAACCAACAGCGTTATCTTATAGTTAGACTTATAATTATTCATTACGTGTAAGTATGGCCAATAAAAGGTTTTTCTTTAAATTAACTAATAATAAAGTAACAATTGACTATAAAAACACTACACTTATTTATTACCGTGGTTGCACAAAACATGTAATATAATAACTCGTATATGTAAATATACAAATAAAAAAATACACATAAATACAAATAAATAAATAATTACAAGATACATATTAAATAAATACCCATATAATATGATTGGGTAGAATATTAATATATAGATAAAATAAACTAAATTTTATGAAAGTATAAATATATACATCTTACGAGTACTATGCATGTATATTATTTATCACCTAAGACTTCGACTATATGTCATCGATAATTTTGCGTTTAAAACTAGTCTTACTATTTGCAAATGGATCAATCTATATATTACATAAACTAACCTTTCTCGGTACTTGGTACATTATCGGTACAACTGTTGACCCAGCCAACTGCAGCACACGATTGACCTCCCCTTCCATGACTCGAAGAGCGCGTTTCGGCACCAAACATGCGCCTTTCGTCTGTTCACCTATTGAACAGATGTTGTCTAGGTTAATATTGTAGATGAATATATATGGACATGGCGACCCGTTTGGTGTTGCGTTTGAGACGTCGGCTGCACCACCAAGGGTTCCGGGTTTGATCCCCGGGCAGTACAAACATTTGTGTGCATGAACATGTCTGTTTTTGTAATGGTCTGGGTGTTTTCTATGTATAATATGTGTTTACAAAACAAAACGTACATAAGATGTTTATCCATTGTTTGATACCGATAATACGTGCTTCAATGTTTTTTTTCTTTAATTGAGTTAGAAAGGGAAAGCGCTATATACGATAGATAGCGGCATCCCTTTCTAACTCTATTCAAGTAACGATTAATGCTTGAGTCTCGTTCTATAATACGGGCCTTAGAGTGTCGCTAGATGGCACTGTGTGAAAGTTGATAGATATCTCTTTTTTATATAAACAAACACACATCTACACACACACACACGCTCGCACGCATGCGCACGCACGCACGCATGCACACACACAGGCACACACACACAGGCACAGGCACACACACACACACACACCACGCACGCACGCACACACACACGCACACAGGCGCACACACACACACACACACACACACACAGGCACACACACACACACAGGCGCGCACACACACACACACAGGCACACACAACACAGGCACACACACACACAGGCACGCACACACACACACACACACACACACACACAGGCACACACACACACACAGGCGCGCACACACACACACACAGGCACACACAAACACAGGCACACACAAACACAGGCACACACACACACAGGCACACAGGCACGCACACACACACACACACACAGGCACACACACACACAGGCACACACACACACAGGCACACCACACACACAGGCACACACACACACACAGGCACACACACACAGGCACACACACACACACAGGCACACACACACAGGCACACACACACACACAGGCACACACACACACAGGCACACACACACACAGGCACACACACACACACAGGCACACACACTATATACATGGGAAGACACTAGCCTCCACAACACAGGGAATTCTTGTGTCAGGGCTACTGATCCAATGGTAACCACTATGTTACATACATGAGGTTTTGCGAATTGTGTAACGGCGTTATATTTATAACTATCTTTGTGTGATGAACTGAAATAAATATTTTCATATGCAAACACTGACCAGAATGCCTCAGTCCTTCAATCAGGAACGGCTCGCGATCAGTCAGCTCCATATACAGTATAGTCGTGTCTCCCTTCCCGGCCAAGAACAGCATGTTGGTATCAGCGTCGAACAGCGGCATCAGTATACCGGTGGAACAGTCCAGCTCCAGGGTCTTCTGGGGCACTGTGAGGTTGCGCACATCGCGTATCATAATCTGACGGAGGCGCGCCGAGTCGAAACCTGACGATGTGATATTGGATATAGTCTTAATTGTTATCATAATTTTTCACCATTATTTGCAGCATACTGTACATTAAAATGTGGGTAGAAATGTTAAACAATAATACATATTAACCTTTAACAAGGTTTCAGTGTTGCCACCTTGGTGTTAGAAATGGGGATTTTTGGTAAGTCAAAAAGGACTACATAGGGCTAGATGAAGCTGCAAAAGATGTTCTGTACTAAAAATGCTCATATAATCATGTCATGAAGCTGTTATTTTAGAGCGTCTGTTCGGGCACCATCGGCGCGCGTCGGCTGAGCTGTTCGTGCGCGCGCGGCGGCGGGGGCGCGGGGCGGCTGGCGACGCGACAGGACACTTCGACCGATACCACCGACGACATCGCGCGCGTCATTCATAATTTATATTGTAATTTTATTTACCTCGAATACAAAGTTTTAAACTAGAAATTTGTAGTTACATCATTCTTCTCCCGACTAAGGTCCGACATTGGTCCTTCGAAAAGCCTACAGAAGAAAGTATCAGCGAATCTTTCAAATATATCCGGGATCAACGGTCGTGGATTTGAAAACAACCGAATTCAAAAAAGTCTCGAAGTCATCGATATAAGAAGCTTGAAGTCGCTGCAGTTGAAGTCTTCTATTGTCAAGAAAGAAAGCAAATATATTTCACACGGAGATTCTTCCAGATTCCAGAAGTCTTAGATATTGGCTGCAAATTTTAACTCGGAAGCTGTAAATCTGCTGGTCATCGCTTCAATACGGGAGTCAAATCGCTGTGTGGATGAGAATATGGGCATTCTGTGAGTTCGTTCCAATTTTCCTCTTATTTATTCTCACTTTTTTTTTTTTTAACCGTTAAAAATATTTAAAAATAACGGTTTCTTCTAGCTTTTCTTTCTCGATTTCATTCCTTCACTGCCTCATTATATCAAAGTTAGACGAGATTACATTAACATTCATTCTTACGCTTAATAACTAATAGCGCTGTAAACGTCATAAAAAATAACGTTTGCATCAGCTGTGCGCTTGCTCGGGTCAATAAACCGGTTGCTTATTTCGCCTATTCATTGCCGATCTTATAGTAATTCTTATATCTTCTTACATTTATTTCTTACTTACTTTACTTCTTACTTATTTTTTTTAGACAATTTTGCATTTGTGCATATTTCACATAATTCATAATCATGGGATTCGACAAAGATAACTTACCTATTTTAATTAAAAAACGTAGCGCTTTAAAAGCCAAGCTTACAATTTTTAGTAATCATTTGGACACTTTAAATAGCTGTAAAACAATTTCCGAGCTGCAACACATAGACCTAGAAGGTCGCTTCGGTAAATTTGATGCTTTGTATGTAGATTTCGATACTTTACAGTTGGAAATCGAGGTGCGTTCGGATAACCCTGAAGCAGAGTACGTTGAGCGCGCTCATTTTGAAGAGCGGTACCATGAGTTGGCTGCGCAGGCGCGTAGGCTGCTGGCTGGCAGCGGCGTTGGCGGAAGGGGTCCGTGGCGAGCTCGGAAATAAATGGAACAGGTTCAACCTTGCACGGTAGTTTTATACGCTTACCTAAAATTGATTTGCCTAGTTTTGATGGTAGTTATCAGTGCTGGCTTGAGTATAGGGATACATTTTTATCACTAATACATAGTAGCAGTAGTGTGGATAATATAAGCCGATTTCACTATCTACGCGCGTCCCTAACGGGCAAGGCGCTTGAAATAATTAAAAATATTGATTTTACTGGTGATAATTATGAGATAGCTTGGAATTTATTATGTGAACGTTACAACAACAGCAGGCTTTTAATTAATAATCATGTGCAGGCATTGTTCAATGTTGAACACATTTCGAAAGAGTCCAGTGCATCGTTACGCAACCTTGTTGACAGTGTTAATAAGAATATTCGAGCTTTAAAAACATTGAATGAGCCTACAGAGCATTGGGATACGCTTGTCATTTACATGGTGTCGAATAAGCTTGACACTACTACGAATAGAGCTTGGGAAGAGGTTCGTTCTAGTTTTACTAAAGCACCTTCATTGTCACAGTTTTGTTTGTTTATTAGCAATAGAGCTAATTTACTGGAGACGCTCGAGGAAAAGGCAGGCAAGTTAAAGTCAGAAAGTAAAAATAATAGTTTTATAATTTCAAATAATGCACAAGGCAGTAAAAATATTTTTATTAAACAAAATTTAAATACAAAAATAACATGTCCATTTTGTAGTAATGATCATCTGTTGTTCACATGTGAGACCTTTCGTAATTTGCCTGTCGAGACCCGTATAGCTAAAGTAAAGGAATTAAATCTTTGTTTTAATTGTTTACGTTCTGGTCACAGCACAAAAAGGTGTAGATTGTCGCATTGTAAGTACTGTAACCTTAAACATAGTACGCTTTTGCATGTCGATCAGCCCAAACCTGTATCCTACCAAGATCCTATGCCCAGTAGTTCTAGTGTAGCGTTACCAGTCAACATGCCTGCAGATGCCGTTTCGACTTCTTGCACTGCAGACGATGTTGTCGTATCTAGTGAACATTCGGTACATCATGCCGATTCTACGCATGTATTGCTGTCCACAGCGATAGTGCGGTTGGTTGATCGCGACGGAAAAAGGTTGAACGCGCGAATGCTGTTGGATAACGGTAGCACAGCCAACTTTATTACGACGTCATTATGCGACAGGCTGCGGTTACCTATTCATAGTGCCAGCAGTATAGTATCAGGTATTAATAATCAGTCTTCTACTATTACACAGTCTTGTAATTTAATTATTGAGTCCTGCAATGGTAATCACACAGAAACCATAAACTGTTTTGTACTCCCAGAAATCACAAAAATTTTACCAAATTCCATAATTAATGTAAGCAACTTGTCCATACCTGCAAATATTCATCTGGCCGACCCTACTTTCTATATTCCATCAGTAATAGATATTTTGGTTGGTGCAGAGGTTTTTTGGAACGTTATGGGTCAGACATGTATTAGCTTAGGTAAAAACCAGCCGAAATTGTGCGATACCAAGCTTGGGTGGATTGTGTCCGGCCCGGTTGCTCTTCAATCACAATCTCCATCCTCAAAGCCGGCGCACGGTTGTCATTTTTCTTATAGCGAACTGAACACAAATCTATGTAAGTTTTGGGAGTTAGATTCCGTTTCGCCCAAACATCTGTTGTCCCAGGAAGAGCGTTCATGTGAAAGGATTTTTTATGATACTGTAATTCGTGATGAAACCGGTCGTTTCATTGTAACTTTGCCCCTTAAATCTGATCCCAGTACCTTAGGCGACACTTATGCAATGGCCAGGTCTCGCTTTCTTTCTTTGGAGCGTAGATTTCAACGTGATCCAGCATTCAAGGCCAAGTATGTCGAATTTATGCAAGAGTACGAGCGCTTGGGCCACATGACTGAGTGTCTTCCAGGAGAAACTTCGAAAACTGATGTCAATTTTTTCTTGCCTCATCATGGGGTTGTTAAGGAGTCGAGTACAACGACTAAACTAAGAGCAGTTTTCGATGCGTCAGCATCGTCTACATCAGGTTTGTCATTAAATGACATCCTTATGGTAGGCCCGACCATCCAAGATGACCTTATTTCTATCTTGCTCCGTTTTCGACAGCATAAGTATGTGATATCTGGCGATATCGAAAAGATGTACAGGGCCATACTTGTAACGCCATCGCAACGCTCATTGCAACAAATTTTATTTAGATATGACTCCAGTACTCCCTTAAAAACATATAGATTAAACACAGTCACTTATGGCACAGCATCTGCTCCCTATCTAGCTACCAAATGTCTCGTAAGTTTAGCTGCTGCTTCCACTAATCATGCTGTAAAATTGGCAATAGAACGTGATTTTTATGTTGATGATTTTTTGAGTGGAGGTCAGTCAATATTAGATGTGGTAAATGTAGGGAAGGAAGTTACGTCGGTATTAGCATCCGCCAACTTAAATCTTAGAAAATGGCAGTCTAATAGCCCAGAAATCCTGGCACAAATCACGGGTACTTCGGTGAGTTCAACAACTCTAAACCTATCTGAAAAAAAGAATATGTCTTCGAAAACACTAGGACTGTATTGGCTGTGTGACAGTGATATGCTATCATTTTCAATTAATATCGATACAAACAAAAATGTTACTAAAAGAAACATTTTGTCGGTTATTAGTCAAATTTTCGATCCTTTAGGTCTAGTTGGACCATGTATCATTCAAGCTAAAATCATAATGCAAAAAATATGGGTTGCCAAATACGACTGGGATAGCATCGTGTCCCAAGAAATACAAGAACTATGGGCAACCTTTGTCAGCACACTCCCTTGTCTAAACTTGTTAAAGATTCCACGTTGGATATTGTGTGACAATTCTACATTGCATGAGGTTCATGTTTTTAGCGATGCATCTGAAAAGGCGTACGGTGCCTGTATCTATGTTCGGTCTATGGACAAAAATGGATCTATTAGAGTTCAATTATTAGCTTCAAAAAATCGAGTGTCGCCTATTAAGCCCACAACTATTCCACGTCTTGAGCTCTGTGCGGCTTTGTTAGGATCGAGACTGTGTAACAATGTTCTTAATTCTCTTACTTTACCAATAGATAATTGTTATTTTTGGTGTGACTCAACAATAGTTTTGTGTTGGCTGGCTATGTCACCCAATATGTTAAACTCATTTGTGCGCCATCGTGTTGGTGAAATTCAGGAAAACACGGCCGGTTATGC
Source organism: Leucinodes orbonalis (assembly GCA_019425675.1). Taxonomy (NCBI): domain Eukaryota; kingdom Metazoa; phylum Arthropoda; class Insecta; order Lepidoptera; family Crambidae; genus Leucinodes; species Leucinodes orbonalis. Next base: position 205,341 of record PQWD01005286.1, on the reverse strand, counting down.
TTGGAATTATGTACCATCCAAGGATAACCCAGCGGATCTCGTTTCTCGAGGGCTCAAGGCTGACCTAATCAGCGAATCTAAGTTGTGGTGGTCAGGACCTCATTTTTTACATGAAAACCAAAATAATTGGCCTAAATTACAAGATGTCATTGCAAAACAAAATTTGCCCGAAGTGTGTTCACATCAAACAACTACAACTAACCAATTTATCATTGAATCACCTAATGTAATTTTAGCATTGATTCACAAACACTCAAGTTGCAGCAAATTGCAAAGAGTTATGGCTTATGTGCTAAGATTTATTTATAATTTAAAAAATAAAGACCAAAAAAGATTGAATCCAATATCTGCAAAAGAACTCTCTGATTCCTTTAAAATATTAACTTATCATGCCCAATTACAAATGTTTCCCCAAGAATATACGTTGCTTAAATCAGGGAAACCATTGCCACGAAAAAACAGATTGGTCTCATTAACCCCATTCATAGATGACGATGATATAATTCGTGTGGTGGCAGACTTGACAATTCTCCATACGATTATAATGTAAAGCATCCCATTTTACTTTGTGGCAAGCACCATTTTACCAAAATAATCTTTAAACATTATCATGTACAATGTTTACATGCCGGCCCGCAATTATTATTGGCCAACATTCGTCAGTCATATTGGCCATTGGGTGGTAGGAACCTATCTAAAACCACTATCCACCAGTGTCTAAAGTGTCATAGACACAAACATACGAATATACAACCCGTTATGGGTCAGTTACCAACGAATAGAACACTATTAGAATACCCCTTCTTAAACTGCAGTGTCGATTATGCCGGGCCAGTATTCATAGCTAATCGAAAGGGTCGGGGATGTAAGCTTAAAATCTTACTTGTGTATCTTTGTTTGCCTTTCAGTTAAAGCTGTTCACATCGAGCTCGCTACCGACCTGACAAAGGAAGCCTTTATGGCGGCTTTAAATCGTTTCGTTGCCCGCCGCGGCAAGCCCGCCAGCATTCTATCAGATAATGGCACGAACTTCGTAGGTGCTAGTAACGAGTTGCAAAGGTTCCTATCGGAATCTAACCTTGAGTACGAAGTCGCACAGCAGGGCATTGAATTTGCTTTCGCACCCCCCTACTCCCCACATTTTAACGGCATTGCAGAGGCTGCCGTTCGCTCAACAAAGCACCATCTAAAACGGCTGCTTGAAGTGACGCACTTGACATATGAGGAGATGAATACATGTCTGACTCAGATAGAGGCAGTATTGAACTCTCGTCCTTTAACTCCGCTTTCCTCTGATCCTTCTGATCTGTCGGTTCTTACCCCTTCGCATTTTCTAATTGGACGACCACTCATGTCTATTCCTCATCCACAGGTGTCTGACGTCAACGTATCGCGACTGGAGCGTTTTCAACGAGTGGAACACATCAGGCAACATTTCTGGAACCGTTTTCATTTAGAGTACATTTCTCTGCTTCAGCAAAAGAACAAGTGGGCGACTTCAACTCACCATCAGCTATCAGTGGGAACACTAGTCCTTATCAAGGAGAAAGGACAGCCACCACTTCTGTGGCCACTGGGTCGCGTTACCCGAGTTTTCCCGGGTAACGACGGAGGCATACGCGTGGCGGAGTTGAAGACAAGAAAGGGGACTATCCTGCGGGCCTTCAACAACATTTGTCCACTTCCTATTTCATGAAGAGGTCAACCCGGGGAGGATGTTCGGGCACCATCGGCGCGCGTCGGCTGAGCTGTTCGTGCGCGCGCGGCGGCGGGGGCGCGGGGCGGCTGGCGACGCGACAGGACACTTCGACCGATACCACCGACGACATCGCGCGCGTCATTCATAATTTATATTGTAATTTTATTTACCTCGAATACAAAGTTTTAAACTAGAAATTTGTAGTTACATCATTCTTCTCCCGACTAAGGAGCCGGACAGCGTCTAAAAAAACGTCCTCATGACTGATGAAATAGCAAAAAAGTGCTTGTAAGCACGGCAAAAACTTCATACTTTGGTAATATTTTCAAGACAGTGAAAAAGGGCTAGACTGGCTTTTCGGGCTAAGTCATCATAAAAGGAGTACATCTTTACTAAATAGTGATTAATCCAAAAGTGCTAAGGTTGCAACACCGCAAGGTTTGGTGAATATATATCAACTAAAGTAAATATGGATGCTATATCAAAAAAAAAAAGAGGATGACAATAAAGAAAATTTAACAAAATATGAAGTTAAAGGTTATATTTGATTTAATGACCCATTTGGTGTAATGGTTGAGACGTTGGCTTATACACCAAAGGTTCCGGGTTGAATACCTGGGCAGTACAAACATTTGCGTGCATAAACATATCTGTTTGTAATGGTCTGGGTGTTTACTATGTATAATATTTATGTATTCACCAAAAAAAAGTATACAAGTATGTTTATCCATTGTTTAGTACAACATACAACAGGCTTCACGCTTAACTTGGGGCTAGATGGCACTGGGTGAATTTCAGTGGATATTTAAATTTATTTTTTTAATATGTGTCAGCAGAAAATAATAATAATACTTAATAATAGCTCAATATCTAGATAGACTAGTCTAAGCTTGCTGACTCACCAGTAGTCAGTATCCTGTCTTGGTCACCGAGCCACACAATTCTACTGTCCTTGATGTTCTGGTGACTGTTTGCCACGTCCAGCACGGGTCCTGGCGCGCGAGGGTCGATCACGCGCACCTTCTTATCCTTGCACGACGTTGCCAGTAGTCTACCGTCCTTTTTCCAGGAGGTTGACTGGATCACTTCTGTGTGATCCCTGTTCACTGGAACAAGTAATTTAAACGATGATTGCTGTGTGGTGTGGTATAATTCAATTATAGTCTGCCATCACCATCAAATATTTGTAGTAAGTTAAGTAAGATTCTTATTACTAGAAGCGGAATGGTGGACCTGGACACCAGGGTGCAGGCAGTCCAGGGAGGCCATGCCATCCCTGGACAGGAGACTATCTAGGCGTCCTCTACGCATGGACAGGAATAGCCTTACACTGGTGACGGGGACCATCACTGGACACTGCGCATTAAACAAACACTTTTACACAATAGGTATTACAGACAGTCCTCTGTGTAGAGCGTGCATGGAGGAGGAGGAAACGGTGGCGCATGTGCTTCTTAGGTTCACTGCCGTAGCCCAAATCCGCAGGGAAACTATCGGATCACTGGTAACAGTCGCAAATGCCCTGAGGAGACCAGGAAGACTAATCTGCTTTTGGAGGGAGGTGGGCTGGCTGGAGTGACCAGAAGGCCGCCATGGCTCACGCACAATGGTCCACTTCACGGACTAAGTGCGGAAACCGAACCCCGTAACATAACATAACAAAGATTCTTATTTCTAAGCAACACTTTGACTGCCATGTCATTAGATAAATAATGAACTAACTAGATGCTCAATTCCACAGGCAAAGTGTCCCAATGATGAATTTTCATTCATAATCACGTCACTCACTACCTGTCATGGTGACAAAGTAGGTAGTATATTTATTTATTTTGTACATACTTTATTGCATTTTCAAAAATAAAACAGAAAAATGTAATTTAGTATGCAATATGTATATGCCAAAAAATTTTCAACACTATTACAGGGTTTTGAAGGAAAACACCGTGAGGAAACCTGAGCACGCCTACAAAGAAATTCAAGGATTGCAAGTGAAGTCAACCAATCCATGCCCTTCGGTGGGGACCTACAATGAGCTATCATGACACTAGTCGCAGATTGTGCTGAACTTATAATATATGGAAATTATTTATATCTCACTCTCAGAGAAATAATTATGTTTAGATTACTAATTATAGAATTAATTAACTTTATTATCCTCATTAAATTTTAAATTACATATCATGTTATAAAAATTATAATGTGCAAAAAAGTTACTTGAACATGAAACACTTCATTATTATTCTTTATAATATTGTTTTTTAAAGACATCACGTGTGCAACTGTAGCTTCACTTTGGAATTATTATAAGAGTTCCTCATTGGTTAAGTATAAAAAAATAACTAGGTCAAACTTAATACGAAAGTTTGAATAACACCTATGAAAACGAAAAGTGTTTATTCAATTTAGGTCCTTACAGAACACTTATGAATGTCAAATGAAGCTACCACTGGTTCAGAAGGTAGNTTTTCCACTGAAAAGAATTCATGCTTACCAAATGCTTCTTTTTGTTTAGTCAAGTCCCATAGAGCAAGCTCATGGCCTGAGGCCACATGAATCAAACCATCAGCTACAGGGTGGAAACCAACATTCTCCACCCTTCTTTGTTTCTGTGACAATGTACACTCTGGAGTGGACATCGACTCCTTAAGTCCTTCTGGAGGAATGTGCCATAATTTCACCTATAAAAAGGCAATTGAAACTTATTGAAATTTGTTCCGGGGCTTTCCACCATGTCTTAGCTTGCTATTATACTTATTTTTAAGATGAACTAGTATTATAGTAATACTGTTTTTAAAGACGGTGGTAAAGTAATTATTTGTTTACATTAATTATTCAATCTTCATTTACACAATAATTTTAAAAAATTACAATCAACATGCTGTTGGTTGACCCAAGTCCCTGGTCCCATAGTATAATATTTTATAGCATTAATGTTATTCTGCAATGTAAGCTTTATTATTATCATCAATATCTATGAAGCTTATGAGCAAAATATTGACAAACTAGAGCCTTTCATTCTTACAAAATTTATATATAATTTTTAGCAGAGTAACCATGTTGCAATAATAAATTATGAAAATTACTCTGAAATCACAGCAACAGATTTTAAAAACAAATGATCACTAAAATTATACTTGAGCTAGGTGTTGGTAAGAGAAAGCAGAACATTCCTTTTCTAAAGTTATGTGTACTAATGACATGGAGATTAGTGTAGTGTTACTAATTACCAACATTTTCAGATGCCTGCTAATTGATAACCATTAATGCTTCTGTATGTGTGCTCTGCTATATGTAAATAAGGTAAAATAATATTAGTACCTTATCTTTGTTGATAAAATATCCATCAACTTAAATATGTTGGATGAATCATCAATCTAAATCTGGACTGGTGTTACAAATTAATTTCTTTGTGAAAATATGCTTTGGAAAGGCAAAATCTAGTTCCAATGCATGAGCGGTCATTTAGGTTGCAAGATATTGTATGCTAATTTTTTATTAAGTATGATACATTATTATTGACTCACCAAAGAATCCTGAGATCCAGTTACCAGTAGGCCATCATGGAACGGGGAGAACTCCATATCAGTTATGGTATCAGAATGTGCATGGAGGAGTGGCATAGTTTTGCTTTTACGTCCACAATCGTCAAGAGGCAGCACAGCCATACTGGAGCCGACATGTTCCCAGTTAAACGCCATGAAGGCGGCTGAGGCGCAAATGTTGTTCCCATAAGTCTGATAGGATCCCACACAAATATCTCTGATACATGTCTCGGGTTTAGGCACGATTGGTGCCGCATTTTTATACTTGGAGGCTTTAAAACGCCAAGCCATTTTTATCAAATTTTAAATTAATCAGTCTTCTGTTATCGGAATGTGTGAGACAATGCGATAAATTATCTGAAACTAGAAGAAACTGTGATGAATAAAGTAAAAAAATAAAACTTACAATTCATGACTTCACGATATTTTGTTTCAAAATTAAAGTTATCAATACAAAATTATTTTTTATTATAACTCATGAAATGAAACTATACACTTATAGGAATCGCAATTTTAAACACAATCATATCACGAAAGAAAATGAATAAAATAATACATTTCACTGACAAAACGCATTAGTTTTGCATCACACAGCACATTAAGCATTTTTGCAATTAATAAGAAATAGTGAATAAGGCATACAACTGGAAAACACTGGGTATTTTAAAAACACCTTTTGTTTTGAATTGTTGGCCGGCTACACCACCGGAAATGGCCTATATTCACCGTGTCTGAAGTGTTCTTTAAATCTCATTACTAATATCATAATACTAATACTTCTATTGTAAATTTTATAAGATTACTTACGTTAAAAACTCTAAAAATTATTCAGTAATCCCAATTTCCGTAAGACACTCCCCCTAAACGTCGGCCATTTCAAAGCGACATTAGTGTCGTCGATCGATAAATGAACATTGGAAATGTCATCACATTTACAGCGACTCGAGTAATTTCATTATATCGATTAATAAAATTTAAAAAATATATTTCGATAACAAATAATATAAATCTTAGTTATGAAATTAGGGCAAACCTAATATGTATTATTAAATAAAATTCAAATTTTGGTTGAAGTGAAATAAATAAACTATAAAAAAAACAATAAATATTTTCTTGACACATTAAACATATTTGCAATAATAAAGATATGCTTATAAATAGTAATATAATTTAAGTTTATGATTGATGTGAATGAATTTATGAAAGATATTGATGATTCTTTGGCGTATGACTGTACTAAAATATAGTGATGCTATCTTCTTATCGATAAAAATCACAATATTAGTTTAAGAAAAAAAGGCGAATCTCCTTTTGTATTGCTCAAAAAGTATGTAATGTACTACGTTTTAGCATCGCCTTTAGTTCCACTCTTAAAAGTTTAAAATGATTCAATCAGCTATATAAAACCAATATTAAAATAACTATACATAACTAAAACCTTGGATCCCAGCTCTGATAGCGATATCTATCCGATGGATAGCGAAAGAAATACATTTCCACGTGGACCGATCCCTAGTAGTTGACATATATCTGCTACCCGCCACCTTAAATCAGTTAAGGGTCAGCCTTTGCTTCGTTTACCGTTAAGTGGATGCCACTGGAGAACCTTTCCGCTCCATTGGCCATTGGTTCTACGCACTCTGTAGCTTGCCCTCTGCCACTTTAACTTGCTAATCCTGTGAGCTATGTTGGTCACTCTAATTTGTTTTTTTTGCCATTCCATTTTATGATGCCTAATAATGTTGGTCACGAATGCCCTAACAACTCGACCGGTCAATAATTGTCAAGTGCTTATGGCTCTCAGCTTTTAATAAAGAAAGTCTTGGGGGGAGTCCTATAATATAGCATAGGCAATGTTGGATATTAGTAGGACCTACGCATTGAGCATCATAATAGTTGGCGTATTTTTTTCAATAGTTTGAATTATATTTCATGGCAGTCGATAGTGATGTAACTAAAATCTGTATGATATCGTTAGTATCGACAAATCATTATTTCTATGAAAGAAAAAACGTTTTTTTTCCATGTGATAATTTATTTATGCGAGTATTACAACAATTTTCTTTGGTGAGATTTTTTTAAATAACAGGAAATATTACTTATGTATCAGATCCAATAATGCATGGAGTAATCTGGTCATATATTTTTCATTACATTGCACATAATACAGTCTACAATGGCAATAATTTTATCATCCTGTCGACGTTCTGAAGGCAAAAAAAAACGATCGCTGAATTAACTCGAAAAATTACTGCTATCATACTTTTGGATCTTTCTTTGCAATTCAAATTTATTATACTTTGAATTTGTTGTATATATTTTATTTGCAAAATTTAAATATTCAGAAGCAGATGGCTTTTTTTTTATACATATTACACAGCAACTGACTTACACAATAAAATACTACAACATCAGTAAACCCTTAGAACGTCAACTGCATATAAAATAACTGCATTGCACAACGTTGTTTTAAACATTAATTTAACTATAAAAAATATAAAAACAATCTCACGTTAAAGTGCTCTAGAAGATAGTTGTGATGTTAAGATAAGTGTAGGTACAATATAAAATCCCAAAAATAGACACCTAAAAACAATTATAAATATACATGTAAACACTACATTAAAAAAATATTTTCTACTAAAATACTTTATATCACGAAGACAATAATTTCGATTATTTTAATCAATCCAATACCTTTATTCGTAAATCCTGTTAAAATAAATAAGCCATTTAAATTAACAATCCAATAAAACAATAATAAAAAAACCTATTATTTCAAAAATGTTTGAATAATTTTTATATTCATGAAACAGACAAAATTTTATCATATTTAGGTACATAATATGTAGCTCTCTGTAGTATTGAAGATACTATAAAAATTGTCTTGGCCCTTTTCTAATCCCGTATTAATGTCGATAAACAGTGTGATATAAATGCAATAAGTTAAAAGACCATAAAAACTTTGTAATATGCATTTCTTCTAAGTTTTGAATAAAATTAAACAATTAAAATGATAAAATGTATTATTATAAAGATTGCTGATTCATGTGGGATTAACGAGCCAAGATAATCTTTGTTAAGCCATAGGTAATTGATAAAAGAGTATTTCTTCAATTTCACAACTTAATCATTAATAGATAGATAGAACATTTTTTATTGTACAAATTCGAGACAATTAACAATGTAAAGTACAATAACAATAAAACATAAAAAGTACAAAGGCGGCCTTATTGCTAATAAGCAATCTCTTCCAGGAAACCATACAGTTAAAAATCATTTTAATAAAGAATAGGAAGAATTAATTTAAATGTACGGCGTTACCAGCCGTTCGAAATTAAAATATGTCACTTAAATATAAAAAAATCTAGCATAGAAATTATCAAATACATTCCTTGTAAGTAAACACTTTAACACCATGTTAAGGCAAGCAACAGTTACATGTCATTAATTTATTCCTTGATCGCCTATACCATAACACATTCTTTCAAGTACAGTCAACCACAAAATAACTTAACCACTATGAACATCGACAACAAAAATTTCAATATCTATCAACTACCGAAATAAGCATACTCGTGAATTGTACTGGGACAACAGACAAGCAAACAATTCAATTGTTACACAATCACGACGAAGCAGGTTGTTTGTACCACCTGTTTTAATGTACCATTTCCCCAATAACAGTCTGAACAGATAAAGTATTATTTTTTAAATAAAATTATTTTTTTATGGCGGGATTTAACTTTTGGTGACCAGGCATTTGGCTTATCGTGGCCACAGGGTAGAATTTCATAAAAACTTTTTAATTACACGTATGAAATGGGAAAACACAGGACAAACGATGTAAAAATAGTTTAAACCTACAAAGTATTTTGAACTCTCAAAGTTGTTTCTGATTTAAGAAATTCATAAAAATGAAAACCTCGCGTCAAATTTAATTCGTAGTTTATCTTGTATTGCCATTAAAATACATATATGAAGTCATGCTTTGAATATTGATGGCGGGTTCCCACAGACCCCCCCTAATGTGTACTATAACGATAGAACTTAAGCGAATTTACAACCTAATCGCTCTACAAAACCGTTCCATGATACAACTATATAACTATTTATTTATAATAATTACCACGAAATTGCAACAGCAAGGTTTAACTTAGATGTGACATTGCAATATCATACAGAGTATTATGAGAATTAATATACATATATGGCAGGCAGGCTGAAACTTCCTATTGTTTTTATTATTAATTTCATTGTTAGTGTTTGAAATAAGTTACTTCTACAAATGTTATGTCATCATCATCATCAGCTCATTAAACGTCCCCACCGAGGGGCACGAGCCTACCCGTATAGGGTGATTAGGCCTTAGTCGTCCACGCGGGCCCAGTGCGATTGGACGACTTTCACACACAACCTTCGAATCTCTTCGCAGGCGTGCATGAAGGTTTCCTCACGATGTTTTCCTTCACCGTAAGAGCGTCGGATAACGTACATATATTTTTCGAAAATTCGAAAATACATTGGTACGTGTCGGGATTTGAACCTCAGCCCTCCCGGTAGGAAGGCGACAGTCCACACCACTGAGCCACCGATGCTCTTATATAAATGTTATGTATATAAAAGTAACTTTTTCGATTGAGAATTTCCTAAGCAATAGATGTGAAATGCAATTAAATTAGACCAACATCTGTAGTTTATTGCTGCAGTTGTTTCGCTTAAAAACTATTTTGATTGAATGAGTAATCTATGTATTCTCTTCAAACGAAAAATATTATATTGTAGCGGAACCAGTTTACTATAATATGTATAGCAAGTAATACGTGTGCAAATTCATTAACATTTCGCCAATCTATGCCTCTGTAAATGACAAACGGATTCTTAAGGTCACTCAACATCTGGTCAAATATAGCATAACCTTGTTATATCTTAGTGTTCCAACATTTATAACACAACTTTTTCACAATTTTCCCGCTCATATGAATAATTACGCACAACCTTACCACAAACCAAGTTAATATGTTATATTATGTTGATCTCAAAATATTTATAGAACAATTGATATGCAAGATGGTCTGGTCTAAATTACTCTAGACAAAATGACATTAACAATGAGAATATTGCATGAATTTATGACCAGTTGATATTGCACTGCCACGGCTTAAAGCGAATGGAATGATTTCAAAAACTACGAAATACAATTTTATCATGGTATTTTTATAAAGAGATCGCAATTTCCGTTTCAGTCTCTGGTTAATATACATTATTTAACTACACCTTAACATTAAAACCATGCATATCTCAAATGTTTAACTAATTTATTATCCTAGCTGGTAAATATGTACTACTGTTTTATCTATTAATTAGACAATGCTACAAAGAGATGCATTAAATAATATTACCGGCGTTTTTAATTAATAGATAACATAAAAATAAAACGTATATGAAAATTCAAATAACACATACAACCCTATAAAAGATAAGCCATGTTTCGTGTTAGCTATAAACAAAATCATATAACAAGTCCTGTTACAAATGATCCTCTATAAAAATACCACAGCTCAGTACCATTCTTCTATCTTTTGAACTGCAGAAATGTACTAAAATAAAATAAAATAAACTAACTTCATTAACATGAGCTTTTGCCACATTGACATCTTAAAATTGACTCTGCATGATAAGGCCTACAGTGTTCAATAAAACATACTTAAAACGAATAAACGAAAATTACGAAGTTCATAGATCAGCTAGGTGATATTTATAATAGTTTGACATCAAAACATTCAAATTGTGATTTCTGAAAAAAAAAACCTCGATGCAAGTAATATTTTTTAATACTAATGTAGTCACTAGTCACCAGGTACATCTATGAATTAGGAACAAAATGGCTTCCATATCTATTATAATTTCAGCAGTCCACAAGATAGAATGTACATGTATAAATATCATAAACATAAATTCGTTAGTTTTACGAACGCAGACAGCAGGAGCTATCGCCTGCTGATGTCGACTTCCCGTTGATTGGCCCTAGGCTGCCGTCATATTTTGGCAATTCTTTGCATTTTGCCTGCTGTAATAAAAATAAATATCATAAATGTTAAATAATGACGAAAATTATGAGAGAGTGATTGTAAATAATAATAATTTATTTTATGACCCATTAGGTTTTGGTGGGTAAATAACCATAGTTACCACGCTAGCAGGTTGGTGACCGCAGTAATATTTAATACACAAGATAGCGCAGTTGCCCACCATTAACATATCTCGCTTAATCGCTTCTTATGATGCCCTAGGAAAGAGTGGGGATGATGACAATTGTATCCTAAACTAACGTCCCTAGGTACGGTAGAACCTTAAGGTATCAATGGCTTAGTGGCTAGCCCATTCTGTCGACAATTGTGAAAGCACCAATTACTATCTCACACAGCAAACCAGAAAATCGACAAATAAAATTATAGTTTGTTTGTGTGCCGTGTGTATGTCTATTTGTGATTATGTCGGTGTGTGGGTGCATAAAATGTAATATAGTTTTACACTTTGTAACAAAAGACATGATAAAAAGTTACAAGTACTAACTGATTGGCGATTAACCACACATAATTACTAATTTTAATATTAAATTTATGGAACTGACTGTACTTAAAATAAATATAGAACTTTGTAAAGACACAAGTGACATAACCGCTCAAAGGTAGCATGCGCATAGACAATAGATTCACATATTGTGTGTTGTGAGTTTCCACCCCATACTATGAACTAATTATAAAATTGAGTCTCTACCTTTGGTTTCACACAGCTTTATCACACTAAATACTAACAGTCATAGTTAGAACTGAAAAACATATCATCATCATGCTCTGTTGCCAGATTGTACTGAGTTGCAGTTTGCACTGTATGTATGATTCTTTCATTCCTGCCTTTCATTTGTTAAGTTGTTCAAAAGCTAATAATGATAGTCAGATATACTCACATTAGATTCAAGTCCTTAACCCACTGATCACTAGTAATGCAGAATTGCAGACACAATGGAATATATTGTTTATGATACTTAAAGGTGTCTCTGGCAGTCAAGGGGTTAAATAAAAAAGATGATATACTGTGCTTACCTCCATCAGTTCCACTGCTATTTCCATGAAGAGTCTCTCAACATTTTCAGCCTCTTTGGCCGATGTCTCCAGGAAGTACATGCCGTGCCGTTGAGCAAAGTCCTCTCCAATATGTCTTGGTATTTCCCTGTCTTCCCTGTCTGTTTTGTTACCTGAAAATAAAAATGTTAACAGTCAGTTTTAGCAGATAGCAAATTCATACTGGACTAGCATCTTTGAACAAGTTATGTCTGAATAATAGTAGTGACAGCATAATGTACAGTACTATCAGAAATTGCATGCAGCATTGTAGCAAATTAATTTGGGAAAGCCCTAATTTACAACAGGAGTAGTTGACAGGTTCTCAAGATACATTTTAATTGACAAAAAGTGGAACACAATGAACCATATATGTAGTTTTCCTAGTTACCTATTTACAAATTACTAATAATATTGAAAACACAAACTGAGTTCCTTGCTGGAGCCTTGACACAATGAAACAACAGTTCAAATCAGTGGTAGATTTTAAAAAAATTATTTTATAAGTGATCCACTAATAAGTAACCACTTATAAGCGGTCTATTAGGAACTATGTGGGATAAATATTTATTTTTATGTTACTCATTATTTGAAATTGCTTATTTATATAAACATACCCACTAATATCCTAAGAACTTTGTTATTGGCATATTCTTCAATCTCCCGCAACCAATCAGGCAGACAGTCAAATGTTGGCTGGCAAGATATGTCATACACTAGTATAAGAGCATGTGCTGATCTATAGTAGCTCTGAGTTATTGATCTGAATCTCTCTTGTCCTGCTGTATCCCATATTTGAAGCTGAAATATTTAAGAGAAATTTGTATATGAATACCATTTTACATAACAATCACAAAATTATTATACAGCTATTCACTTATAATAATACTAGAAGTAAGCAGTACATGATTAAACAGTAAATACAATAAGAAAGAAAATACTAGTCAACAAAGAAGTAAGTAAAAAATGATGCAAGAACAATGCCAAAAATGTACACAAGTACGCGTTAGCTTACCTTCACTTTCTCACCGTCGACTTCTACGGTTTTGATCATGAAATCCACGCCTATTGTGGCACCTTGGCCTGGTGGGAAGTGTCCTTGAGTGAAACGCCTCACCAAACATGTCTTACCCACTCCAGCATTACCTACCAACACTACTTTAAATAGAAATTTATAATCCCTCCATTGCGAGAATCAATTCACATCAGTAACGCAAAAAAGATGAACCGAAACACTAAATTAGTCGCTCTTTAATTCACGGTTACGCTTTATTGAATTGACACCTCCTTACATAAAGATAAAAAGCAGATAAAGTATCGTGCTATTATTTTTGAATCAAAATCACATTACAGATAAGATAAATGTAATTTTAATATATTTTAACATTCAAAACAAAAGAAAGAAAAATACGAGTACTGAGAAGATATGTATCGACGTCCATGACTGGGATGACAGGTGTTATCCGTTTAGGTCGATTGTTATATTATGAAAAATCTTACCTTATATTGAGGTGAATATATACGATATAATGTATTCTGTATACTATATTTCAATTAAACATTTCAATTTTATACAATAAAGCGCAACTTCTAGTTGAAAGCAACTAATTAACGATCTTTATAAATGAAAGAGTAATGTCAGTCAGATAATGACCGTATTGATTGACACTTGACACTAAACTTCTAGTGATGGGACTCGAATCCCAAAAGAACATTCAAATCAATTCGGTTCACAATCAAATTGAGTTAACCCTTGAACGATGACTTGAATCCTCGCTCGAATCCAATTCACATTGGTATGAAGTTTGAATCCGATTGAATCCGGTTATATTATAAATATCATATTATTATAAAGCTAGCTTTTGCCCATGGCTTCGCTCGCATTTAAAAGTATTATTTCTCATCCCCTTTTTTATTTATTTACATATTTATTAAGATATAGATATTTTATATAATTATGTTATTCAAATTATAACGTACTTATAAATAAAAAGAATAAAGGTGCTGTAATGAATACAATAAGCAGGTAGGTGTTATTGAATAAAACTAAAGTATTTATTGAGTTAAAATGTTTTTAAATAAATCAATCAGAACATACTTAAAGCTATCCGTTACTTTTTTGGAAAATTTAAGTAAGAGACAAGCAACAATCCAAATTTCCGAAACGTATACTTAAAACCTGTTTGAATTACAATTTATTTAATTTTTTGCCCGGATCTGTTATCGTTTCATCTAAAACAACAAAACAACTGTTTATTTTAAGATGGCATTTCATTTATTTTAGTCGAATAGCGAACTAATTAAGCTTGAATTTATTTAAAAAAACGATTTAACTACGAGATCAATCAACACTTAAAGATAAAGTCGTGCCAAGTTATGTAACTGTAACGAATTTGATTGCTTCGACACTCGATAAGCTTGCCGCGCAACGCTGATTGAAATTGGTGGAATTGATTTAAGTCGACGAAAATTATTTTTTGAATTGATTTTGTTGTTGGCCGCAGATGGCCTTAACGACGTCACTGGATGAAAATGGCGAGCCTAGCTCAGCCGATGATTGGCTCCGGTCGCGGCACGAGACCGCTTACGGATACCTATCGAAGTAGGAGAAGAAGGATGACCACTAAAGTCGCCCACTAGGGCTCGAACCTCGACTTAGTGCCGTCCCTCGGACGAGGGAGGAATATGACGGAGTGAGACGCTGTGAGGATTGGGAATCACGCGTCCGCCGGCAAATGCGGTGTCCTAGTGTTCGTGTACGATGTACAGTGTGTTGAGTGTGAGTGTAAGGCGCGTTGGCCTCTGTGATAGTGTCATCTGGGTCGAGTAATGTGTGCCTTAGTCGGCGATGTTTAAATCGAACACCCTTCATGGGCAGATAGTTTGCCGCTTGGGCAATGAGCGAGTTGTCGAAATTTATTCAAATCAGTCTTGTTGATTTAAATAGGGCACCGATTCAAATCAACCAAAAATCTAGTTCGAGTCAAACTTTTTCAACTCGAATCGAAGCATTCGAAACAAACGTCATTCTATAACATCACTACTTGACACCTTGACGGCTGTCACAAGACTGGCAGCAAGCAGTGTTGCCACCTTAACCCTTTTGTAGTCAGATCTAGCACTTTTTGTTATAGGTGAACTCCTTTTTTAACGATTGAGCCCGAAAAGAGCAATCTACCTCTTTTTCACTATCTTGAAATATTACCAAATTATGAAGTTTTCGACATGCTAACGAGTACATTTATGCTTTTTCATCGGTTATGATGACCTTTTCTTTTAGACGCTCTAAAAAGCCGTTTCATGATATGATTATTACAGCAATTTTAGTACAGAAAATCTTTGACGTTAATCCATCCCTTTTTCTTCTTAAAAAGCCCTTTTTATAAAACTCAGATCAGATGGCAACACTGGCAATTAGATCAATTCAATACACTAAATGTTGTTTCTAATTTAGATATTCGAATAGTTATATAGATTAATCTTGTGTGATATAATCAGATTAATGTTTACATAATATATACATTGATATCTTACATATACGAATAGTTCTACAAGCACTCTTTCCGTTGTGATTTTGCATTGAGTAGTAAACGATTGGCTGCATAGAATATTTGGGTTGAAAAATTTTAACCAACATGTCTAGCATAAACTATACAACCCGAACAGAAGGACAAACTAAAATTAATACTATAATATGGACAGTGCCAAATTTCATAAATCTCCTAGAAAATAAAACAACCAGGGAATTCCGTACAGAGAAATCCAAAGATTCCTCTGTCGATTTGATAGAGTCAAGATTTCAACTTAAAATGCAATTTTTGGGCCGTGACAACGACATAATTGAAATGTATTACTTGTCTCCCACTCCTGTGTTTTTGAAGTCAATACTTACAATATGCCTCAAACGTTTTGAAGAGAGGTCAATTGTCATCAAAGAATACCACACTGTGCAAGCAAACAAGTGGCAGTTCCTAGCTACATTGTTCAAACGTGACATAGCTAGTTATGATGGCCGTGAGATCTTTCTGCTGAGTGATGGTAGTCTGAGATTAAAATTCCAGTTTATGGTAACAAACGATATAAAAGTTGATAGATCCTGTGTACCAGAAGTTCAGTTGAGTAACGACTTTGAGAATCTCTTAAATAATGGCTTGTTCTCTGATGTAGTAATGAAGTCAGCTGAGAACATTGAGTATAAAGTACACAAGGCAGTATTGGCTAGCAGGAGTGCTGTATTGAAGGCTCACTTTGAGCATAACACAACAGAGTGTTTTACAAACATTGTTGAATCACCATTAGAGTCTGAGGTGTTGCGGGAAGTGTTGACATTTATTTACAGTGACAAAGCGCCCAGAGTTGATGAAATTCCTGAGAAACTTCTGGCAGCTGCTGATTATTACCAGTTGAGTCGTCTTAAGAGCTTGTGTGAAGAGGCATTGCACAAGAAACTCACAGTTGACAATGCCATTGAGACTCTTCAATTGGCAGACCTGCATTCTGCTCGTACTTTAAAGCTTTTGACATTAGAATTCATCAAAGATGGACAAGCTAAGCTTATAATTAAAACTGAGGGTTGGGCTAAGGTAAAATCTGTGGAGTTAATCAAGAGGATTTATGAGTATATCATGGCAGATGATGTTGATGCGATATTAAATAGAAGTGGGAAAAAAGGAATTGATCTCAGAGTAACAAAATAGATGACTGAAAATTATTTATCTAATATTTGAAGAAATGATTTAAAGTATTATCATTATTTTTTTTATTTCTTGTTGGTTTATAAGTGTATGTTCTCATATTTTCTAAGTTTGTGGATCTTAAATCATTCCTTAACATAATTATACATAATAATTTATTGTTATAGCTATAATAATTTAAAAGGACATGAATGGAATTTAAGGTAAACTGTAACTAATGCTGTACAGTATTTTTTAATTTCAAATTTAAAGGTTAATGTGCATAATAAAAAACTGTTTATGAATAAATATTTATAAAAATAAAATACATTGTGGACAGTATTTATTATTTACCACTATCTTCACTATCACTATCAGTGTCACTGTCATCACTTGAGTTACTGTCACTGTTGTATGTAACCACATGATTTCTGTTTGTGTTGATGAATAAATCATCATCACCATTATCTTGTTTATCCTCTGTTTTGCTATCATTAAACTCGTTAGGCCACACATTGTTCTCTTTGTAATATTTAATTGAGTCCTTGTTCATTATTTTCACAATTTCCGCTTTTACTTTGTCACCTTCTGCAATAGGTTCAACGAGGATGTAGTCTCCTCGTTTCACCCATATGTTTTTTCGAAATTTCGTTGGCATGGATACTAAATACTCTTCACCATCAGGAGACACCACCTAAAAGAAATAACATTGAAAACAATTACTAATGTCATCACATGAATTTGATTGGAATAAGATACCTTTGACGAAATTTGAGCTTATTGAGGACGAAGAAAGCCATTCTGTTGAGTACATAATAGCTGATTGCAAAATTATTTGTTATTTCATAAAAAAAATTAAAGACTAAAAAAATGTTAGGCATGATGCACAATATATCATGACGATTGACTCGGGCTATGGATAAAGTATCCTGGCATCCATTGCACCCTATTATAAATAAGAGCCCACACAAAGCAGTAACATTTGTTCATAAAAAAGTAATAATCACTTACCTCATGAAGATTATTTCCTTTACTCTTGAGAACTTTCACTACACTTTGTTTTTCATTAGGTAATTCATAGTCGTCCCATAGCGTTTCGTTCATTACATGTTTCCTTTTCGTTACTTTAGACATATTATCCACCGGTATTGCAATTCAACATATAAAACTTTATTTAACAACAAAAAACGTGAAAATAGAATATAACCAACAATGTGCAACCAAAACAACTTTGACGTTTACTGTCATTAATGTCAAAGTCAAGTCTCGTACATTTTTTTTTCTGCGATATACACCGAAAAGGAAAGCAATGACATTTATATTATACATTATAGGAGCAATCTTTATGAATATATACTAGGAGGAAAAAGACGGGAGCCGTTAACAGCTATAAGTTACGAACAAATAATTCTGCCATATTTTGAGGTAGGGCGGGGGAGAAACCCAATACCACATAGAAAATTCACGCACACAGGCACAAAAAAATTTGTGTCGTTACACAACACACAAGTTCAAACAATATCAGTGTGGCACTTTGAAGCACACACACTTTAAGTTACAGTAACGACCGTAACGTACAGCGAACTGCACGAACACATTGAAATGAAAATTGTACAAAGAGACGGAAAAAAAGTATCGATATCGATGTTTTGAGGAATTTTTATTAAACATATTCTTAATAATTATTTTAAATCATTTTGTTTGTTACATGGGATAGATTTTGTCTAACATTTAAATGTATGAAAAATTCGATGAAAGTTTGTATTGTATTGTTAAAATTGGACCAAAGTTTTGGGCCTAGAAGCTTATAAAAGGTGTCATATTTTTCAATTTAGAAAAATATGGACAGTGTAAAGTTTTAAGGTGCACTATGCCAATAATCTAAATTAACTATTTATTGTGCATCCGAACATACGAATAATAATTTCATCTAGGTTAGGTTTCGGTATATGTAAACTGCAGAGACTAAGCTGCTCAGCCAGCATTGGTAAACACAGTCAAGTTCTTCGTGGGTAGACCCGCGGGTAGAAACTATTTTATTATTTAAAAATATATATACGTATGTATGTTCAAATTTTCCTATTTTTCAACCTCAATGTCCTTTCTAAAGATTTATCACACCTCCAAATTTTTAGTCATGTAGGTGGTACTTCCACAATTATGTTTTTATATATGTAGCGGAACTGTGATTAATTACAATTATTAATAATTACCAACATCATCATCAGCTCATTGAACGTCCCTATCGGGGGGCACGAGCCTACCCGTAAGTGTGTTTAGGCCTTAGTCGTCTACGAGGGCCCAGTGCGGACTGGCCGACTTCATGCACAACCTTTGAATGCCTACGCAGGCGTGCGCAGGTTTCCTCACGCTGTTTTCCTTAACCGTAAGAGCGTCGGATAACGCACATATAATTTTGAAATAAAAATATCATAATTACCAACAATTGATAATAAATACAAAAACACATTAGTTGCGATAAATGTATAAAATTTTCAAAAATAACCTTTGGTGTAGTAGCCGACGTCTCGACCTCTCCACCACATGGGTTGTCAAATGGTTATGGTACTGTGTTACACATAGTGGACATCCCTAACCATCCATACTTATAATGGATGAGAAGTAAATACCAAGGGATATGGGTTTAATCCGCCGGGCAGAACAAACATTTGTGTGCATGATTATATTAATATGTATTGGTTTGGATGTATGTATGTGTAATATGTATTTATATACGAAACAATATTTTAAGTTTGTGTATCCTTTGTATACTACCGATGTTACAGTCTAAATGCTTAGTTTGGGGCAAGAAGTAGACGTGAGGGTGTCGCTTGATATTTTATTTATCATCCCGCATTTTAAAATTTACTCTTTTATTTTCAAACTACTGATCCGCCCCGGCTTCAAACAGGTGCGAAGTTAATAATAAGTACACTATAAAGAAACTGTCAAAGTTGTACCGCCGTAAACGCTACGTTCCGCAATTTCGAAATCTGTAAAATCTTCGGAAATATTCATTTCAATCTTATTCTGTAAAGGGCCGTATAGATCTATATAAGGTCAACAATGAATTCAAGGTGTCGCTTCGAAAATAAGATATTATTTGTCTTAAAAAGTAAATGAAAAAAATGGGATATCCATAAGAGATAGACATATACCACCTTACATATAAATCTTTTCAACGTGTACAATATTTAGAACATTATTTTGATAAATAGCGTGGGGCTCAACCTGCGTTTGCAATGCAAGTGGAAAAAAGTAATTATTTACGACATAATATTAGAAACCTCAAAAAACAGTATTTCTCCACTATTTAATGGATGTTATTATACATGTAAACCTTCCCTTCAATCATCCTATAAATAAAATATCTATAAATAAAAACCGAATCAAAATCCGTTGCATACTTTACAAGGGATACAGGTATAGTTTATTGATTTAGTTTTTTCTTATATAAAAACAAAACGTACCTTATAATCGCTCTGTTATTAATCACGAAGTATTATCAATCAAGAGACATCAGTTAATATTAAAGGGGTCTGTTATTTCGTATTTGTACACAAAAGCTTTTAAAAAAATCTGAAAATAGACGCTGCATGATGGTCAAAACGTCGATACAAAAATTAAGAATTTTATGTGATTTCATATTATTAGCCAAATGTATTTGTATTATTAAAAAAAAAGTTGAAACCTTGCTTTCGCTCGATATCGATAACAATTTTCGACAACACCCTGACTCTAGCGTGCGGAGTTTCAACCACATAGGGTTGCGTATCCCTGATTTTTAACATGTAAATTTTTTTAAACTATTGATCTAATAAATCAAACAAATCATATTAAAACGAATTCGATAGTGGATATACATGATATAACGAAACAAATACTTTTAAACAAATTTTGTTTAATTCGGGACTATAATTAAGCCGCTATAAATTTAAATGTAATACAAATATATTTTGTATTTTTGACATTTACTGACGCTATTCGATACATTTTCAATGAATAAGTTAGTTTCGGAAATGTAACGATAATTATTTTTCATTCGTCGCTCATAAATAAAAATGCATTCAAACTTGAGTTGGCAACCCTAAAACTAGTCTCGTGGGGAGTGCGCGCTAGTCTCGTGAGGAGTGCGTTGTAGTCTCGGTACACCATCAAATGTCATTTCTTAAACGGTAAATTCAAAATTTCAAAAAAGAAATTTTGATTATTTTCCTTAAATTTAAGGTAAAATGAATAAAACAAACTTACAAATGAAATGTTACGCCATCCTTTTTAAGACTCGAAGTTCTAGATTTCTTGGAACAAGAAAATACGGCACAAATCGGCATTTTTATTGGAGCTCCGTTCAGACTCGCGTACTGGTAGCGTTTGAATACTATTGGCTGTTGGTTTGCTAATATATTTACGTATGATTTCGAATCCATCGCATTGGGCAGAGGGGTAATAGCAAAATAACTTCTCCTGTCTTTTTTCCTCCGAGATACTATAATAGGAAGTCCTTCATTATTTACAATTAAAAAATCAAGTATTGTATAACTGCATGTAAGGCAATTGTATCTTTGGTCCTATTTATCAGTCGCTCCAAATCATTCTACCAGTCATACATAAATTAGATATAGCCTCTGTCTTTGACCAGACGACAATCAGATAGCCTGACAAAATATGTAAATAAATTGCTAGGATGATGTATCATACGTCTAAGATAAATTGTCATTGTTAAATGAAAGTCATAACTAATTAATTTCGAATATAATTATACCCTTGTCACTCATTGAACACACTAAAGAGCTTCTTGCTTTGGAAAAGGAAAGGAACTTTTCCTGAATAATAAGTATTTATGTTTTTGCTACCGGCCACATTCTTAGTAAGTTACAACGTTATTCATTCAATTAACGAGGAGTTATATTTTAAGAGTTTTGATCCAAATGCTATAAGTGAGAACTAAAATAAAAAACCTATTACTTTAATTCTTCACACTATAACTCAGCATTTTTTTAACAGACAATGAAACAAAAACAATCGCTGTACAGTTTTATTTTGTTTACACTTCTCCAGTACACTGAATATATCAAGAGACTCCCCATCTGGTATCCCATATCCTTGGAGTAGACCATGTGGGTTTGAGGGCGTCATACACCGCAGACCCGATTCCTTACGCAGTACTTGGTCCACCTCTACTGATGTAAAGAACGCTACTGAGAGCGGCAGGTCGTTTATGCCTACTCTGTAAACAATAACGATTTATTAGTATCTTCTTCTAAATGTACATACTAAGATTGATATCACCATTATGATTAACCTCTAACCTATAAAGGCACCACGCGGCCCCAATTCGGATTGGTGAGTTTTAACGACTACCATCCTAAGATTGGCGAGGGCTATGCTTGGGGTTTCTCTACGAGATCGAATTAGAAATATGGAGATCCGTAGAAGAACTAAATTCACCGACGTAGTCACTCGCATTACCAAGCTGAAGTGGCAATGGGCAGGGCGTATAGTCCAAAGAACCGACGGCCGTTGGGGCCGGAAGGTTCCCGAATGGAGACCACGTACCGGCAAGCGCAGCGTGGGACGGCCGCCCACAAGATGGTCAGATGACCTAAGGAAGGTTGCGGGTACCCACTGGATGCAAATAGCTTCCGACAGGTCGGCGTGGAAGTTCTTGGGGGAGGCCTATGTTCAGCAGTGGACATTATGTGGCTGAAATGATGACGATCCTAAGATTGTAGCCGGGACCGACGAATTAACGTGCTCGCCGAAGCATGAAAACATCTTTTCGGAAAATCATGCCTGCAATGTCTAAATAAACTAAGAATAATCGCCCAAGTGACGTTTTCCCGCGGGATTGCAACCCGACCGAACACATCTGAGCCGAACCAGCCACGCTATACCAACCCACTACGCCAATAATTTTTGTACTGTCCGGGGATCGAACACGTTAAACAATTACACCACCTCGGTCGTCAATAAAAGTAAAGATTTGCTTTGTTATATAAATTTCACTATCGAGTCCGGATTCATGGCTATTCCAGAATCGTTACTGTTTTGAAGGAAGGAGTAGGTGCGATTAAAGTGCCACATACACTGTCTCTCTGATTATACTACGTTGATACTATTCTTTCAACATCTTTAAATATACTAAAATACCAAGTAACAAACAAAAAGTTGAAAAATATAAAGTCTGCAATATAAAGTGTTTTGAGACAAACCTTTGTGAGCAGAAAGCTCTTGTGAGAAGATTGGTGATCTGCAAAGCCAGCGCAGTTTCATATTTGTTTTCGTCTGGTACAAGATAGCGCACTTCATCATGGAAACTTAAGCAGAACCTATAAACAGGAAATTATTATAAATTATTTTATGAAACATCATCGCTAGTGAAATTACCGGGAATAAGAGACCTAACATCTGTTGTCTCGGGTGACGGGCGCAGTGCGGCATTCATGGAGAATAAAAACTGTCTGTCAGTTGTTGGTCTCCTTTAATGCCGCTCTGTCATGGTCTGGCGTATTACTTACCATCAGGTGAACGTCCAGACCGTTCTGTACACTTATGACATAAAAAAATCATCTTTTTTCATCAACTGGCCTGTAACATCTCACTACAGGGAGCAGGCCACCCCACACAGTATCTATCGGTAGTTTGCAACGTAACCCCACCAAACGGGCTCAATGTGGATATGGGTGTTAAGAAACAAGGAAACCTTGCTTAGTCACGAATGGGTCGGTTAGGTCGAAGCGACAACATGGGATTACAGAAAACCGGCATTAACCTTTTGCCTGCCAACATTGTCTATACATGACAAGCACTAGCGTGCCCTGTACGCCAACGTCATCTAAACGTGTTGAAAAACTTTTTGTCGCTAATATATTTTTCGTAGGTATTTTTATTTATTTTGCGCTGTGGCATTCAGGGCACAGCAGTTTGTTTATAGCGTGGCGTTCAGAAGATTAAACGTTTTGCGTTGTTTCACCGAGTATGTGGTTACCAAAATTCACCAATCCCCATTTCATTTTTTCCCTTCCTGTTTTTAAGGTCTGCAACGTTCACTTATCTCCTCCGTAGTTTTACCATGAGTGGCGATATCACTTATCGTCAGGCGATTTATCTAATTTTTTTGCTAGCTATGAAATAAAATATTTGAATTTATCACGCGAAAAAGAAAGAAAAAGACTGCAGACAGCAATTAATTTCCTACAAAAACGTCTCACTGTAAATCAGCGTCCGGGTTTGATTACCGGGCCGGGGCACATTGTCCATTTACTTTGGACAACGTAGCACATCAGTATTGACTTGTGTGTGTATTTTTTGTACTTGTGATGCGAAGTACAGAAATAATAATTTATTGCTTTCTTTCAACACTGTTAAACGTATGTTAAGTGTGTTCCTAATCCTGTTGTCGTGAATTTCATTACTGAGTATCTGTATTTCCTAAGTCTGGAGACATTCGCCAAGACCGACGACTTGCGAAAGGTCGCTGTTAGAAGCTGGACGAGAAAAGCAGAGGACCTTACCTGACATGTTAAAGGACTGGCCACCTGACTGGAAAGCGTTGCGTGTTCTACTCAGCGGTGTCGTGCACAGAGATTATGAGTAGGGTATACAAAGTGAATAGCAGAGTGTCTGTCTACAGAAATACACTAATTGCAAAAACAATAAATAATCTACATTTTCGTCAAAATGAATGCTGTTGATGACAGCAGATCGCCTGTGGGTTCAAATCTGTAGAGTAAAATGGGCGAATAAGTGGGAATCTTTAAAAATTTTGGCAATTTTCCTGGGTTGTCCGGACGTTTAGGGTCAATGATAGTCCGTATATATAAAGGTTGATACGCCACCGGTGCCTCAAAAACAAACCGCCAAAGAGAATCAGTTGTAGGCTCTTTGTATAGGTAAATGTACGCTCGAAATATGTATGTAATGTGTGCTGTCGCTGCATTCGAAACACTTTTTTCAGTTGTTTTGTGAACATATCACGAATCTATAGTTTTAACATCATTGTTCAGGGTATGCACTGCATATACATGGAGTGCACGCCACTGCTACCCA
Source organism: Leucinodes orbonalis (assembly GCA_019425675.1). Classification (NCBI taxonomy): domain Eukaryota; kingdom Metazoa; phylum Arthropoda; class Insecta; order Lepidoptera; family Crambidae; genus Leucinodes; species Leucinodes orbonalis. The sequence continues at coordinate 180,254 of PQWD01005286.1, read as the reverse complement.
GTGTTTCCTGGTTTCGAATCTGTATAGGAGATTGGGCGAATAAGTGGGAGTCATTTCAAAAGTTGGCGATTTTCCTGGGTTGTCCGGACGTTCAGGGTATGCACTGATTATCTGCAAATGTACTCAGTCCTACCTGGCTTTAGGTGCCTCACGCGCCATGCTGACCAGCATGAGGTGCAAGAAGTCTGCGGCGGCGCTCTGTACGGCCCAGTTCAGCCGAGTGCCGGCCCAGCGCCCGTGGGCTAGCTCCAGCGCGCGGGACAATCTGCCGCTCAGAAACGCCGTCGATGGCGCCTCTGATTCTGATTGTTATAAATAAACTCATAGTGTACCATCTACAAAACCTTTGTATTAAATTATTGTAAAGTTACTTGTATGTAAATGACAAAACTCTGTTACCAATGATATAAAATGTTGAAAAGGGTGAGTGGCTTTCGAGTTTCTTGCCGGCTCTTCTCGAAAATTCCGAACCGGTGGTAGTCATAAAAAATATAATAATAATAACAATTGACGACGACGATTTAAAAGTATCTGTCACAGATTTATTTGAATAAAGTTTTTTTTTGTTTGTTTATTTGAAAGAAATTGTTGAGCTTAGATAAACAATTACCAACCCATTAAAATTAAGTCGTTATTGACGGTCGAAGGGTTAAGGAACTAGATGCACAATCTCACTCAAGGTGTCCGCGGCAAAATTCTGCCCAACTGACACTTTGGGCAGAATTTTCATTCATAATCACAAGATTCCGTCTTTATTGAATATAACACTATTATATCTTTCTCTGAGGAATTTATTATTATTTAATTCTGATAATAAAGGCGTCCAGGCAACGGGAAAATAAGCGTACGCCGACCACCAAACAGATGGACCGGTGAGCTGTTTAAGGTGGCGGGTAGCAGATAGATGTCAACTACTAGAGACCGCATGGAAATCATTAGGGGAGGCCTTAATTCAGTAAAAATGAAATGATGATGGCCCTGAGCTTGACATCGGATTGGCAATTAAAATTTTCGGAACTACAACTCTTTAGATCTGTATTATAAATTGTCATTGATTACATGTATTTAGGATCAGCAAGTTGAAGTATATCTGCCGAACGGTGGATACCTATATCCAGTAGTGGACTACGATAGGTTAAAGAGAGGTAGAGCAGTTAAAACGGCAAGGGCATAGCACATAGTGCGTAGAACCCCCAGACAAGGGGGGATGAGGCTGGAGGCCCTGGCCATTTTTTCTACTGGATTGTTTATGCCAGTTTCAGCTTCATGATGAAAGGGTGGCAAACTTCTCGAATAGAGTTTTTTTTATGTTATTAGTGTACAGCAGGGTCTGGACGCTAACCTGATGGTAAGTGATACGCCAGACCATGACAGAGCGGCATTAAAGGCGACCAACAACTGATAGACAGTTATTATCCTCCGTCAATGTTGCACTGCGCCCGTCACCCGAGACAACAAATGTTAGGTCTCTTATACCCGGTAATTTCACTAGCTACAGTGCCCTCATCCCGAAACACAAAAGTGCATAACACTCCTGTTTCACGGGATGATATCTGGCACTGCGGTGGTACCTACCTAGACGACTCAGTATCGAGTCTACCACCTAGTAAAGTCGACGTATCACTTAACATTTGGTGAACAGTCTGCTCTTTATTCTACCTATAAAAAAATATTTATTTAACTTTCTTCTTTAAATTTCTTTCTTAATAAACTCACCTGCGATATCTTCGAGTTTGTTGAACATGTCCGATTCCGTCCCACCCACCCATCTGGGTCGCTCGAACATGTCCTCAACGCGTTTGCCACTCAGTTTAGCCATCCGCATCGCTTGATATCCAGTCATTTCCACTACCTTAAAATAACATAGTCAAACTAAATCTAATTTAAATATGAATATCCACTAAATAGAGCGTCTGTGGCTCATTGATGTGGACTGTTGCCTTCCGATCTGAAGGGTGCAGGTTCAGATCCCGCCACGTACCAATGTATTTTTGAATTTTCGAAATTATATGTACGTTTATCTGACGCTCTTACGGTGAAGGAAAACATTGTAAGGATACCTGCGCACGCATATGAAGAGATTGAAAGGTTTAGCGTGAAGTCGGCCAATCCGCACTGGGCCCGCGTGGATGACTAAAGCCTATACACCCTATAAGGTTAGGCTCATGCCCCTCGGTGGGGACGTGTGGCGGAATTTGAACCTCAGCCCTCTCGGTAGGAAGGCAACAGTCCACACCATTGAGCCACCGACGCTCATTTCCGTCATCGACATCTACCGTTCATCATCATCATCATCATTACAGCCCAATTATGTCCACTGCTGAACGAAGGCCTCCCCTAATGATTTCCACGCGGACCGATCCCTTGCAGTTGACATCTCTGCTACCCGCCACCTTAACCAGATCATCCGTCCATCTGGTTGGGGGTCGGCCTACGCTTCGCTTTCCGTTACGTGGACGCCACTCGAGAACCTTTCCGCCCCATCGGCCATCGGTTCTACGCACTATGTGCCCTGCCCACTGCCACTTCAACTTGCTAATCCTCTGGGCTATGTCGGTCACCCTAGTTCTCCTACGGATATCATCGTTTCGGATTTTATCGCGTAGGGAGACACCTAACATAGCCCTACCGTTAGTACTATTTAATTTTTTTAGGTAATAATGTTAGGTCTCTTATTTTTATTTATATATTTCAGATGGCTACGATCCATTATTAGTTAGTAACAAGTTTTTCAATACATCTATCGTTAGTAGTATTATTATTATTTAAGTTTTAATTAAAATAGTAAATTTGTTCCGCGTTTAGGTTTATTAGGGCCGTGATCCAGTGCAGCCTCAGCGCCACCTATCCTAACCTATCCTACCTTCCCGTTACACCCTTAGAATACTGTCTACCCCATACCGTCGCATAAGTGCAAGATAAAACTAAAGGGCTGGCTCTTGCAATTAAACTATGAAGATACCGAGGCACACTTACGGGTCTAGCTGGACCCCTATGTAATATTATTGCACATAAACTTTCATGCATACTGATTGTGACAGTTGAAGTTATTAGTTTTTTCTCAGCTTTTATGTTTTTTCTTTTATTTGTGAATGATAATTTGAGTTCCATTATTATTGTTATTTATGTGTAAATTAACACTACAAGATTAGTTTTGTTTCACTGAAGATGGTGGAAGACGCAGGCAGCTGTGGCACAGTTTAATACTAAAACAGCTGCCGACGCTTATCTTTAATTTAAAAGTTCCATTGTTAAAGCATAAATATTGGTTATGATTGTAACACTGAATTGATGAAATAAATTATTATTGTTATTATTACTGTTGGCAGTGGCGTGCACAGAGATAATGCGTAGGGTATGTAAAGTGGGTCATATTAATCGCAAAAGCAATTAATTATTTTCATTTTTGTTAAATTGAGTGCCATTGATCTGCTGTCGCAGATCGCCTATGGTCTCAATTATGTAGAGGGAAATGGGCAAATAAGTGAGAATAATTTAATAGTTGTCGATTTTCCGGGTTGTCTGGGTATGCACACACAGAGTATGCACTGCTTATTTGCATATATGAAGTGCACGCCAACTGTTGGGTAATTTTATTTATGTGATAAAACATTAATGTTCATACCTCCGAACCATCATCCTCCTCCAAAAACCCCTCCATATACTTCCTCTTGAGCGTGTACACGCGACGTCCTTTGGTGGTGCTGAACATCTTGGCTGCTTTGCTCTTCGCTTCAGATATCGTCATTGTAGGGTTGAACTGCTTGAGCAATCTCTCCGCGAAGTTCTGACCCGCTCCTGTATCAATGATTGTTTATCAAGTTAGCCAGACAGACAAGATTTCTATTATATTTCACATATTTTCACCGTTCATTGAGCCTGCCTGAGGGCTTTGGAGAATTTGGGGAGATTGGGCCGTAACTAGTGTGGCCAGGTCCGATTGTTTTAAATCGGGACACGAGACCTAAAAATTTTTAGGAGACCTAAAATTTTTTTAGGGATTTTAGGTTGCAGATCGGGATAGGTAACAATAAAAACGTGATGTGACGCTGATGACGTGCCATTTTGAATTTGACAGTAGTAGAAGTTATGTAGCGTAAATATTTTTTTAATTAAACATCTGATTTTCTCCTTTAATTAATCGGGACATTCAGCGCCCCAATCGGGACGCATCCTCAGACCCCTGAAAATCGGGACGTCCCGCGCAAATCGGGACACCTGGAAACACTAGCCGTAACCTACGTTACGACCCAATCTCCCCAAAGTTAGGCAGGGAAGGTCTGTGCTAAGGCACAGCCCACTGTAAGCAGTGGGTTGTTATAGACTTACGATGATATTTAGAAGTAGCATATTGTTTTGTATTAAAGGGCGGGATAGCGAATGAACTAGCTCAACAGAAGGCCTTAGTCATCCACGCGAAGTCGTCCAGTCACACCTTTGTGTGCATGAACTTGTCTGTTTGTATTGGTCTGAATGTTTTCTATGTATAATATGTATTTACTAAATAAAGTATATAAGTTTGTTCATCCATTGTTTAGGATGCTCAAGGCTAATGCTTAGTTTAGGGCTAGATGGCGCTGTGTGTATGTTTGTGGATATCCTAAATTTAAAACCAAAACACTAGTAGCACCTCAATGGTCGCATACGGTACGGTTTCAGAGGAATTTCCTCCCGCGAACGCTCCGATTGTGGAATGAGCTCCCTGTGGAGGTTTTCCGAAGGAAAAATTGTATGGGATCCTTTAAGCGGCGAGTAAATAGGTATCTTTTAAATGGTCGACAACGCGCATGCAGTGCCTCTGGTATTGCAAGCGTTCATAGGCTTCGGTAACCGCTTACCATCAGGCGGCCCGTAGCTTGTTTGTGACTTTTATTTATTTAAGGATAACCAACATGCGACAACAAACAAACCATGATATCATTCACAATTATAACTTATAGTTACATAACAAATCGCTGTTATACTTGCCACGACATGAACTTAATGCCTATTAATAAATTACTTAATATTTTAACAGTTTAAAATCTAAATTAAATTATATCTGAATCAAAAACTATTTTCCGGACCCAAATGCATCTAATAACAAAGATTTAAAATTGTGCAGCGAGAATGACATATCATATTGTACTGGGGCTGTTACAGACGAGCGCGAAAATTGGCTAAACTTACTCGTATAAAAAAAATATAGCATCTTTGAAACTCTATCTGACCGTATATCCTTGCGTAGTTGATGACTTTGGCATGATCGCGCGACACGTTGGCCGCATTGGCAGTTAACGAATGAAGGTCAGTTCGTTTGGCTTTGTCCCCGGCGAGAACGGCCCAAGCGAATGCGCTCCCACCGCAAACGCCCACTGTACTGTCGCCTAGTAGCGCTGCTATCCATAGTTCCTGACGAAATATCATCAGTTCATTAAACGTCACGGTGAAGGAAAACATCGTGAGGAAACCTGCGCACGTCTGCGAAGAGATCAAAGGTTGGTGTGTGAAGTCGTCCAACCCGCACTGGGCCCGCATGGACGACTGAGGCCTGGACACCCTATACGGGTAGGCTCGTGCCCCTCGGTGGGGACGTTTAATGAGCTGATGATGAAACAATGAAACGTTATGTTTGTCACGCCCCAGAAGGGGGAGAAGTGACCGGGACACTAGGACAAAGCGTTAGACATTTTGTAGGGAGTGTATTACGGAAATAGCGTAAGCACAGTTCCCGCGCTTAGGCCTGTATAACCGGAAGGTTGAGTCAGGCCATGGGAAGGTGGTGGGATAGTTCATTAAACGTCCCCACCGAGGGGCACGAGCCTACCCGTATAGGTATAGGCCTTAGTCGTCCACGCGGGCCCAGTGCTGGTTGGACGACTACACGCACAACCTTTGAATGTCTTCGCAGGCGTCAGGTTACCTCACGATGTTTTCCTTAACTGTAAGAGCGTAGGATAACGTATATTATCCATTGTAAAGTACCCATTTTACAGGCTAGATGCTTAGTTTAGGGCTACGTTGGCACTGAGTTAATGTTGGTTTTTTTTTGTTATGTATGAATCGGGTATGTCGATAATAAGTTTTTGTGTAAGATCGCTACTATTTTAACATCAGTATACTTAGTCAGTCTCGTAATAAACACAGGTACAGCCTTTCCTTATTGCTTCACTTAACTAAACAGTAGAATACAAAAAAATACAAAATACAAAAATCTTTATTTATAGCAAACAAGTCATTCACAAATTGTTGATTTTGAGGTCTCATTCTTTTAAGTTAAATAACCTGTAGTAGAATGAGACCGCTCCCCTCAAGACATGACAGCATGACTTGTTACAACTAAGATAATACAATTAATTAACTAAGCATATGAAACGTTGTTTATATAAACTATATAAACTTATATATAAATAGTATAAACTTTAAATAAATAAATTAAAATATGTGTTATTCTTTTATAAACTACATAAATAATAAGAATAAGTACTTACATTGTATATTTTAATTTTATCAAGTTGTAATAAATAGATATATATTGTTAAACATTAACTTACTTCTGCAAGCAATGATTCAGTCGCGTTATAATCTAGGAGTTTCAACCAGGATGTAATTAACTCCGAGCACTTATAATTGGTTTTATTGTAGAAATTGAGTTTTCTGTTTATCCTATTATATAGATATATAGACTGACTTCGGAATTGTTTACTGGCAGTACTAGTAGAACTCCGATTAACCGAATCGCCAATTATCCGAATCGGTCCTAAGCCTCTATTATCATTGTGAATTTTTACATTTTGTATTTTTGATACGGCCTGATGGGGTTGCAACTTTATCTGATCGAGATGTTCAAGTGAGCGTTATTGTAGAACGGTGTTTGTTAAACTTAATAAAGTTTATTCGATGTGTTGTCACACATTCGATGTGAAATACAGTAGAACTCCGATTAACCGAATCGCCAATTATCCGAATCGGTCCTAAGCCTCTATTATCATTGTGAATTTTTACACTTTGTATTTTTGGTAAGGCCTGATGGGGTGTGTGTAGAACTCTGTTTGTTAAACTTAATAAAGTTTATTCGATGGGTGACAATTCGTTTTCCTTTATTACCAGTCTATGTCCGATTATCCGAATCGACCCCGGTCCTAATTAATTCGGATGGTCGGCGTTCTTCTGTACTAACTAAATTTTATTTAAAACAAAGACAACAATACCTGTGAATCGACATCAGCGCCTACAAACTTATACCCCGGCGGTGCTTGTACCATCGAGCGCAGTTCCGACCCTATCCGCTCTTTGTGCGCGTTACTCGCTGTCATCCATGTTGGCTCACTTGCTCTGAAACAGTTCAAAATAAATAAATATCCACTAACATTTACACAGCGCCATCTAGCATTATTCTAATAATGCTTCTCTCCCTCTTCAACCTATCGCAGTCCACGGTTGGACGTAGTTCTCCCCCATTTAACGCCAGATATCCTGCTACTTAATTTGGACAATATGGATACTAAACAACGGATACACATACATTAATTTAGATACTGTTTTTTTGTATATACGACCCATATTAGAGATTTCGGCTAGTACACTAATGGTTCTGGGTGCATAAACTTTTTGTATTGCTCTGGGTATTTATATGGATAAACATACTTATATACTTTTTTGTAAATAAATACATATTATATTGTTTAGTGCCTATATTGACGACCCATTTGGTGTTGTGGTTGAGAGGTCGACTGCAACACCAAGGGTTCCGGGTTCGATCCCAGGTCAGTACAAACATTTGTTTACATGAACATGACTGTTTGTAATGGTCTGGGTGTTTTCTATGTATAATATGTATGTATTTACAAAAAAGTATATAAGTATGTTTATCCGTTGTTTAGTACCCATAATACAGGCTTCACGCTTTACTTTGGGCTAGATGGGGCTGTGTGAATGTCAGTGGATCATCATCATCAGCTCATTCAACGTCCCCACCGAGGGGCACGAGCCTCCCCGTATAGGGTGATTAAGCCTTAGTCGTCCACGCGGGCCCAGTGCGGGTTGGACGACTTCACTCACAACCTTTGAATCTCTTCGCAGGCGTGTGCAGGTTTCCTCACGATGTTTTCTTTCACTGTAAGTGTCGGATGGCGTACATATAATTTCGAAAATTCGAATTCATTGGTACATGGCGGGATTTGAACCTCAGCCCTCCCGGCAGGAGGGCAACAGTCCACACCATTGATCCATCAACGCTCTTATCCACAGGATATATATATTAATAAATACCTTCGAGTTAAAGTCCCGCACACAACCACCTGCGGCACTATGGCGCCATACCGCTTGGTACCGCGAAGGTTCGCCGGCAGCAAGTCATCAGGCAACCACACCACTTGTTGATTCATTATCCTCTCCCTGTTGTTCCTCCAATACGTCATCATACGCCCGAATGTTAGGACCTGCAATTGCATAATTATTTATACTAATATAATTTGACGACCCATTTGGTGTAGCGGTTGTTGGGGCTAGATGGCGCTGTGTGAAAGTCTCTGGATAATCTATAATATAAAAATGAATCGCAATATGTGTTGGTAAGCGCATAACTCAACAACGCCTGGACCAATTTGGCCAATTCTTTTTTAAAATGTTCGTTGAAGTCCAAGGATGGTTCTTACGGCGAGAAAAAATCGAATAATTGCCGGGAAAACCCTAAAATCAGCCCTTTTCTTTTTCACATACAAACGTTTTCTAATTAAAACGTAGAATCAATTTGAGCTTTATTCCTATTATTATATAAAGTTCATTAAAATTACTTACTTTTAAATGCTTATAGTGTTTTATTTAATTATTTTTAATTCACACCGAATTATTACCAGAGTGACGGTTCTGTTCAGGATATTTTTTGCAAAGAATATAAAAAGGTAGGAACAAAACACTGCCACATTACAATTTTTTCTGACAGGACGAAGTCTGACGGGTCAGCTAGTTTTTTTTATATATTTATTTAATAAAGAGGAATGTTAGGACCTGCAGTTGCATATTTATACTAATATAATAAAGAGGAAGGATCTGATTGTTTGTATTGCATAAGTTTCTAAATTACTGAACCAATCAGGAAATTGATTTCACCATTGGATAGATTTATACCATAGGATGACAAAGGACATGTTCATCATCATCATTATCATCTCATTAAACGTCCCCACCAAGGGCCACGAGCCTACTCGTACGCGGGTGTATCTTATTCGTCCACGCGCCCAGTGCGGATTGGCCGTCTTAACGCACAACCTTTGGACCACTTCGCAGGAGTGCGCAGGTTTCCTCACGATGTTTTCCTTCACCGTAAGAGCGTCGGATAACGTACATATTATTTCGAAAAGACGAGAACGTGGCGGGATTTGAACCTGTGCCCTCCAGATAGGAAAGCAACACTATTGAGCCACCGACGCTCTTTTCGAAGACGGCTCATTTGATTGCAAATGACACCACCGCCAATGTATATTTGCAACACCACAAGGCTAATCATGAAAGTTAGCCATCATGTTGATTATGTAATTTCTTAATCTACTTCATAGAAAATGCATTAAAACACACCTTCTCAGCTTCATTCCCCTGCGCGGTCAGAACATTCTGACTGAACATGTCCAGAAAGTCTTTAGCCAGTGGATTGCCCACTTTGTACTTCGGCCCATCCTTGTGCGGGAGCCGCAAGAAATGACAACATCCTGTGAATGAATGAATTAATAATATCATTGTAAATATACAGTCATATATATATTAACTCCAAATTGGGTCTAGGTAGGTACACCGCAGTGCCAGATATCGTTCGGGAAATAAGAGTGCTATGCACTTTTATGTTTCGGGATGAGAGCACTTTAGCTAGTGAAATTACCGGGTATAAGAGACATAACATCTATTGTCTCGGGTGACGGGCGCAGTGCGGCATTGATGGAGGATAATAACTGTTTATCTGTTGTTGGTCTCCTTCAAAGACGCTATGTCATGGCAAAGCAATCATTATCTATTGTGTCTGGATTCTTGGCGGTCCAAGGGACTGGAGGGGTTCGTGCCTATAAAGAGTGTATACGTCGTCCACGCGGGCCCAGTGCGGATTGGCAGACTTCAGCCACAACTTTCGAATTTCACGATGTTTTCCTTCACCGTAAGAGCGTAGGATAAACATACATATAATTTCGAAGATTAAAAAACACATTGGTACGTGGCGGGACTTGAAAATGAAAAGTGTTTATTCAGTTTAGGTCCTTACAGAACACTTATGAATGTCAAATGAAGCTTCCACTGGTTCGGGAGGTAGTTTTCCACTGAGAAGAAACCAGCAAAAGTTTCTCTTTTCAAAAATTTGAGTTTAGTACAGAATCTTATAATCAATAAAATTATATAAAGCAAATTATATTCACAATTTTTATCATATTAAGTATTGGTAAAAATATAATAATCTACAAAAGTACTATTAAGCAGTTAAGTATTATATAAATCTAAATAGATGATAACAAAAAGAAAACAAAAGTAGTGCAGGCGTGGAGATCAACATGTCCATGAGTTTTTGACATGAGCCCTCTAGATCGGATGGCAACAGTGCACACCAATGATCCACCAATGCTCTTTAAATACAGCTTATCTTATATAAAAAAGTGAATCTATTTACCCTGTATTTGTATGCCGCACCATACCCCCAAACCGTGGTATTGGTTAGCGGCCGCTTGCTCGTCCACTTTCTTCCTCGCGTAGTACGCTCGCCTTCCCATGTCCTCCTAGAATTGAAAAGACAATTATCTACACTTAAAAAGGTAACATTTGTATTTTTGTGTGTATGTTTGTAATGAATAAACTCAAGAACTCTCTTGAAGTCAGTGTTAGACATAGGTCTCCCCCATTTTGCGCCAGATATCCCGGTCTTGAACTGCTGTGCCGATTACTAAAATTCACCATTAGAAAGCTACATTCACCCTACATTTACCCATTTGGTGGTGCGGAGATGTCGGCTGCAACACTAAGGGTTCCGGGTTCGATCCCCGGGCAGTACAAACATTAGTGTGCATAAACATGTCTGTTTGTAATGGTCTGGGTGTTTTCTATTTATAATATGTATGTATTTACAAAAAATAAGTATATAAGTATGTTTATCCGTTGTTTAGTACAATACAGGCTTCACGCTTAACTTGGGGCTAGATGGCGCTGTGTGAATGTCAGTGGATATTTATTTATTTATATTTAATCTAACACATATAAATAAAATTGGAGTGTCTGTTTGTAATATTGAAATAAAATTGTTTTCTTCATGCATATGAATATAAGTATACGGTACATATGCCAAAATAATTTTTTTTATTTGTCTGTCTGTCTGTTTGTTCCGGGTAACCTCTGAAAAGGCTGGATGGATTTGGACGGGTTTTTGGCAGGTAGATGATGTAATAAGGAAAAACATAGGCTACTTTTAGAGAATACTTTTTATTATGGAAAACAAAGTAATGTTTTACCGCGCGGCGGTTGCGAGTCGCGTGAGCTGCGCGCTTTAACCTAAAAAATAGTTTAGGGTTGAGGGTAAAACAGCTAGTTTTACATAGAAACATCCAGACTTATACAAATAGACATGATCATGCACACAAATGTTTGAACTGCATGGAGATCGAACCCGGAACCCTTGGTGTAATTTCCGAGTTTTCAACCATTACACCGTTTACAATAGATCGTAAGGTCCTTTAAACAAATAATATTAAGACTTAAAAAAAACCTAACATACCTCAACAGTTTTAGGTAGCACGTACAAATCTCTTTCCTCCTCGCTTTGCTTACAGAACGCCATAGGGCAAGCGGCCAACAGTTGCTCTAGAGGCACTAACGGCTCACCATCTTCTCCCTTTTGCGTCCTACTGAACGGTACCAAGAAACCCCACCCTTCGGACTGGATGTAATGTAGGGGGTACCCTTCCCAGGACAGTCGGAGCAACTTTGGTGTTATCTGAAGAAAGAGAAGTGTTTATCGTATATTCAATGCATAAGTATTAAACAACGAGTAACTTAAGTTACTTAGAGATACACCTGCGAAGAGATTCAAAGGTTGTACGTGAAGTCGGCCAATCCGCACTGGGCCCGCGTGGACGACTAAGGCCTGTACACCGGCGTACGGGTGCCTCTCGGTGGGGACGTTAATGATGATGATATAAGAAATATGATTTTTCCTTGATAAATACCCATTTTACAGGCTAGATGCTTAATTCGGGGCTAGATTGGCAGTGAGTTAATGTTAGTGGATGCTTATTTTATTTAAAGCTTATATACCCTATACTAGAATAGGTGATGATGATTATTATTATTTTCCTTCAACACTGCTTCTGTCATGGTCAGGCGTATCACTCACCTACGAGCTAAGCAAACTGACCAACTTAACTTCATAAAAAATAACATAGTGATCCGAGCGTTGGGTTTAGACCTCTCTAGTCCCACCCACTAATCTGCATTGAGCATGCGTGGTGTTACAACACAAAGCTCTGCTTAGCGGGGAGGCCTGTGGCCTGCAGTAGGACTTTACAGGCTGATGATTTAATAATGGAGTCCCATTTCTCTGTCCGAACTAAATACAATAGTTGTATTTTTAGAGCCTTAAATAAATATCCTCTGACATTCACACAGCGCCATCTAGCCCCAAACTAAGCATTAGCCTCTGTCTATTTAAGATACTAAACATCAAGTAAAGGGATCTAACCCGGAACCAATGGTGTAAGAGCCGACCTAAACCATTAGACCAGATGGGTCGTCAACCATTAACAGCTACCTGCATACTCGTCGTAATATTATTCGCACCCGGCGTCCAATCCGGATCTTTTCCCGGCTTCGTGCAAAGTTTCCTGTACCACGCCGGGTAGCCAGGCAAGAAAGGCCTCTTCACCGGCAAAGCGTCTCCTAACTCGTACAAATAACCAAACTTTTCTTCCAACTCTCTAACATCACTATTACTGTCTGGCTCTTGATCAACTCCTTTAATCGATTCTATATATTCTTCGTTTAGGATCTGATATTCTTTGTTTAACTTCTCCGGTGTTCTCTTCACTTCTTTATTGTCCAATACACGAGCTACTTTCTTCTTTTTAGTCTGCTTTTTCAATTTCAAATGCTGCGTGGACCAATCCTGGTCCCACATCCAGAGATCATTCTTGTAAGCGTCGTTTTCCATTAGACGGCAAGCCTCGTCCGCTTTCCTCGATAACAGCTGTCTCGACTCAAGCTTGAGATCCTCGAATACTGTTTCCGAGGCGTCTATGTATTGGAGCCAGTTTGAATTCACTGGCAGGTATGCGGACCCTGTAGGGAATAAACAACCATTTTACCGGGTAAAGAGACATAATATTTGTCGTCTCGGATGACGGCCGCAGGGAAATGTTGACGGAAAATAATGACTACCTAGGTACTGTAATTAATTTCTTTTAACACTGCTTATGGTCAGTAATAGGTGAGCGATCTCACTGTCCCGGTCACTTATGACAAATAACATAATTTAACTCCTATTTTCTCTAGTAAATTTCAATATGTTAAACAATAAATTTCCACTGATATTCACACAGCGTCATCACTAGATGGAATTTCAGAGGATACAGGTGCAGGATTACAGCCGTAATGCTTATTTTGGGACTACCGAAACTAAGCATTTCGCCTGTAATATGGGTACAACGGATAAACTTACTTATATACGTTTTTTTTGTAAATATATACATATTATACATAGAAAACACCCAGACCAATACAAAGAGACATGTTCATGCACACAAAAGTGTGTATTGCCCGGGGATCAAATCCCGAACCTTTGGTGGGGGCCGACGTCTCAACCATTACACTAAATGGGTCATCCTGTTGAGTGGTGGCACTCAAATACAAATCAAATGATCTTCACTCGCCTAATTCCAACATGCCAGCCAAAGTGACAGGGTGCGGGAACCTCTCCAGAAACAAAGGAGAAGCTCTCTCAATATT